>JAKCPI010013034.1:0-22313 GCA_023213315.1 Euborellia annulipes | reverse complement strand
TATATTCTGTTACCAAGGCAATCATTTCTCCTGTCTTTTCTATGAAGTACAAGAGTAAAGTGTGCTTCAAACAGTTTTTAGAGCAAAAATGAGAATATACATTTTATAAAATAATTGATTTTTGAATTTTCAAAATCGTTGGAGCGAATTTTGAGAAAATCGAAAAAAAACAAAAACTGAAAAAGTACATCAGTAAAGCATTAGTACTCTTTGGCCGACCGATTTTGTTCAAAAGCTTATTTTCATGCCTCAGGTGGATGCCTAACTTAAAGTGCGCGTCTCAAAAAGCCGTTATAAGACGATTCAGTACCGAGTTACTCTAAGCGGCAAGAGATGGCGTTAGTTTTTCCCATAGGGATACAAGGGATTTATTCCATTTCATTTTAATGATTCCAGCTAATTAATTAAGGGTAAAAATTAATTATTTGTTAACATAATGATTACTAATTTAATTATCTATAAGATATAGAGCGAATTTTTTTAAAATATCTTTTATTTAATGCGATTAATCTAAAAAAATTTTATTTTTTCGAAAATCAAAAAAAGGTCTTTTATAAGTTGTAGATATTTTAAATAGCTTTAATTTAAAAAAAATTTGAGTTCGATAACTTCAAAATTGTGGCCGCAATCTCTCAAAATTAGTACCCCGAGACGCGCACCTTAAATATAAAAAATTTTCAGCCTCCTAGCTCAATTCCTTCATGCTTTAAATTGAACTCAGAAAGACACACAGACCATGTCGCGAAAATCACTTTTTGGATTCAGGGGACCTCAAAATGTGTATATCCATCAAAATCTCGACATCGAATTTTTGACATGAAACCAATACTTTCTCTCTCTATATATATTAACATATATAGAGGTAAGAGAAAATAATTATGTATATAAAATAAGTTCAATGAAGGGGAAAAAAAGCATAAAACCTATTCGTATATACTTGTAATTCGTGCATAAACTTGCTTATAAAATTGAGCAATAAGCATATTGCTTAAAAGCCGATCAATTAACGTAGCAGAGGGAGAATTCCCTCTTCTGTGAGTACCAGAGCATTTAAATATTCTCCATTTGCCTATTAAAAGCAATTCTCCAATGAGCGGCGAGACAGACCACAGAAAGACAGAGACAGAGAGAGGAAACTAATTACAAACAAACAAATTCGGTGAGAAGAATTCACTTTAAATCGGAGGGTTGTTTTAAATCTATAGGTATACTCACGAAGGAAGGTTATGGTGATGATTGTAAAGGGGGAATAAAAGAAGAGCCTTCTTATCTATTTTACAACAATCCCAAAGGGTATTTTAATTAATGGTTAGCGTTACAAAAATAATTCATATTAAAGACAGATGCCGGGTCGCAAGAACCTATTTAAAGGTGATTGGTTCGTAAAAGCTGTCTTTAAACTAAAGGTTGAAATTCGAACCTTAAAACTATAAAGTATCCACTAACCTGATTTGTTTCATTGAAATAAATAAGAATTTGGTGACTAAATTATCACGCGAGAGAGGTAAGATATAAATACATTAATTTAATTGAGTTTTCTTTAGTTTCTGAAACGTGTTAAGCGATATTATTAATTATTATAGATATTCATCTGATGAAGAGAAAAAGTGAGATTATAGTATGGTATATTCCCAGTTTCTTTATAATTTAACATCTGAAAGTCAGATCAACCAACGTATTTATTATTTTTATTTTACGATATTTAAATATTTAAACATTTTTTGTTTTGTAACCTAATATTAACAATTAAAATTTAAACAATACTATTATAATTACTATTTTTATTTATTTTATAATTTTGGTACTATTATAAATTATACAATTTCACAATGCGCCCTTGCGGTCAAATGGCCAACTTCAAAGAAAGCTGTCATTTTCGCGTGATCTTAATAGAAGAGAATAGTTAACTGTTCCTTTATAGTTGCTTTAGCAACAGCCTATAATTTTAAAGCCCAAAGCGATGTTTACTAACAGACTTTTAAATATTTACAGAACTGTTTTCTTTCAACCAGGCAAGAGTACATTTAGTTATACGTCTCATTTCTATATTTATTTGACGAAGTGATGAAGTGAAGTTAGAATGGGCTAGTGTAAATGTCAATTTTTAATGTAGTTGGCCAGTTGACCGCAAGGCAGAGTTGGGTTATTTACACGATTTTGCAGTTACATTTACAAAAATCTAACTGTAATTTACTTAAATAACTCGGGTGCGAATGCCCCGAACCCCTCGAGAAAGGAAACTCAAATAAAATTCATCTAATTCAAACAAAAACAAGATTCAGTAGATTCATACTTATTAATTTGACATTTTATATTTCTTTCTTTTTTTATAAAATGCTTCTTGACAGATCTAATTAAGATAAAATAAATAAATAGTATAGTTTTTCCTTCTTTTTCTATTCTTCTTGTTATATTTTAGAAACCAAAACAAATATTACTTGTGAATTTGTTTAAAATCTTAAGGATTCATATAGTAGTGGAGGATTGCCAGACCAGATTCCACTTTTTTGGGCCATATATATTCTAAAATTAATTTTCCCTATGTTTAGTTCCTTATCAGAAACCTAAAAAAATAAAAGCAATCTGAATTTAATTATCTGATATTAATTAATTAAAGAAAATAATAAATTTACTCACAAATGAAATGACAGTGGTAGGTTAGGTTACCATATTTAATTTTTGAATTTCATTTTTTAATTATTTTATTAACATTTTGAATATATTATTCACTAAATAAAGAGCAAACAACATCGTCAATGCTCTAAAACACAAAAAAATATGAAATGAAAACTTTGAACCTGTTGTTTTTCAGGTAGTTGGGTTTTTACTGTTATTTACGACGACCTAGTTATTTTCAAGTTAGTAATTTATGCGTGTAATTTTCTCGTCTGTAAATAACTTTCCAACTCTGCTGCAAGGGAGCATTGTATGATTTATAATTTCATACGTGTTATAAAATTTATTTCTAATTTCACTTTCAAATATTTTAGTATTTATAATAACATAACCTCAAATTAATATCTATAATAATTAATATTCTAATATCGCTTAATACGTATTAAAAATTAAAGAAATCACAATTGAATGTATTTTTGTGTTTAGCTGTTTCTCATGATGATATAATATAAACACCAAATTAATTCAATATGAAAAATTAAACAAATATTCTTTATACTGTAATTTAAAATTAGTTTAAAGATTATTTTAACAAACCAATGACTTTCTTGAAAATAAATCTTTCCATATTAAAAAAAAAAGGTAATTTATATTAAATATTTCGCCCTATATTATAGGATAGATAATATTTTACAAGGATTAATGGGTATATTTTTAAAGAGGCCCTCCCCCCTTCTCTCTCAGTCAAGAGGCTCTTAGCCCTCGTCTATATTCACGAATATTTATGAAATTTAATATATAGGCACTATGATTGTTATATGAATGAAAGAAGAGAAGAGAGGGTCATTTTTCAACAGGCATATAGGATGATATAAACTAGACATGTTAAAAAAAACTGGTGGTGACACATTACTCCTTCTCTTTAAGTAGAAAATTTTTGATATAGAAAATTTAAACATTCATTTTATATTAAAGTAATCTTATTAAATTAGTAAAAGAATTTGATTTTCGGTTTAACTGTGGTTTATTTGTAAAATTTACAACTTTTCAGCCACTCATTCTGTGCTCTTCTTCAGGTATTACAAAGGTTGTTACATCTGTGACAATCTCAATTGAATTAGTTGAGAAAAAAACAAGATGGCTGCCGCTTCTCGACATGGACGCCATCTACACATGAGCGATCGCAGCGCCCCTACATACAATTTGATACGATATTCAATTATTGTATTTTTAAAAAATAATTGAATTTCGAGAATTATTGTATTTTTAAAAAATAATTGAATTTCGAGAATTTAAAAAAATAATTGAATTTAGGGAATTATTGTATTTTTAAAAAATAATTGAATTTCGTATCAAATTGTATGTAGGGGCGCTGCGATCGCTCATGAGTAGATGGCGTGCATGTCGAGAAGCGGCAGCCATCTTGTTTTTTTTTTCAACTAATGGATCGTTTTGATAACTTACCTACCCCAACATTAAAATAGCCTCCCTATGGGGAAATACATGGTGTTTGTCCTTCAGCTATTTTAATGCTGAAGGACAAACACCATGTATTTCCCCATAGGGAGCATTAAAATAGCTGAAGGACAAACACCATGTATTTCCCCCATAGGGAGGCTATTTTAATGTTGGGGTAGGTAAGTTATCAAAACGGCCTATTCAATTGAGATTGTCACAGATGTAACAAACTTTGTAATCTTAGAGGAATTGTACCTGAAGAAGGTCACAGAATGTGTGGTCGAAACTTTGTAAATTTTACAAATAAATACAAAAAAAAAAAAAAATAATAATAATAATAACTTGTATTTTTTGTTAAAAATTACAAGGAATATATGTAAAGTCAAGAAAATAGATTTCAAATTTTCTTTAATTAATAAAATATAATATTTTAAATATTCAATTAAGAAATATTTTTTACTTAAAATTTAGTAAAAATATATATTAAATTAACTTGAATTAGATTTATATAGTTTATTTTGAAATAAATTTACTAGGAAAGAATAAAGTATCATTCAAATAATAACATCTTGTTTTCAGCGATGTTTTAATGGCGGGTGGTTCAAATTACGTTTTTATTTTTTATTTATTTAAGGTCTTTTTTGGCATCTATGGCCTTTTAAGATCCGTTCCTATTTATTTAAATTAATTGTTAGCCAAAACGCTGAACCTTACTTTTCTTTTAAATTCGATTTCATTAAGGAGAACACATCCTGCCAGGACAAATATGTTTGTGCATGTTTAAAATTCTATCGAGCGGCTTGCACAATTAAAATGCTTGTGTAAAATTCTCCTATTTGCTTGTACAAACAGATTGCACATGCAAGCTTGTCAAGTGTGCAGTTTCGTGTGTAGCCCGTGGGTGTTGCCGCCTTTACTCCACAAATTTTAAGAAATAATTAGCTAAAAAGTTGATCAAATTCTCTAAAATTAATAAAATCGATTCTTTAAGTACCAAAAAAAAAAAAAAAAAAACGTTAAAATTTAATAAAAGCAAATCGAATTGGGATTTAAAAGAAAGGAATGGATATGTCTAAGAGTAAGTGAAGTTCTAAGAGAGAGAGAGAGAGAAAGAAAGAATGTAACGGCGAGGAGGACATTGGATTCGTCGACAGATTCCACTAAATGCATTCCAATCTGTCCAATTGAGAGTCTCTCAAGGGAAGTTTCTGTCTAATCCCCTCCCCACCCCTCCCCTCCACCCCTTTTACTTAGTTTTTTTTACCCTCCCCTCCAAGATCTCTCTTCTAATCTATCTTTAGTTAAAAGCTACCACCCCATACTTTAAGAGGGCTTAAACAAAATTCATTATCTCTTCTGCATTTGTCACCTTTTTTTTTTTCTTTTTCAAATAAAAAAAAACAAATAAACGTTAATTCATTATTTTTAATTCTTTCATGGTCGAATAGTGACGTCACGTGGAGAAAAAGGTGCTTTTTTTAACGTTTCTGCTCTAATTTTATACCCAATGGTTTGATTACATTGCATCTTTCGATATGATTTTTTTTTTAGGCGGCCACATTGGATTTTTGGTCCGAAAATACTAAGGCATTTTAAAGTATTTTTTTTATGAAAATCTTTTTAAAATGAATTAAATTTGTGAGCATTTTACTCAATAGAAAGATTTTTTTAAAATTATGATTTACTAAAAAAGAAAAAAGAAAATTATTATTTTTTTTTTTTTATTTTTATAGAAAATACAACAAAAATTTCTATTATAATAATCGTAATTTTTTTTTGAAATCTAAAAATGTAAAAATTAATATTATCCAATCTATAATCATAAAATGGATTAGTGACAAAGTAAAAAATAAATATAGGTATTTAAAAATTAACGACAAAATAGTTCAGCACTCTTGCAAAAGATGGCAGTTTAGTCTAACAGCCACTCTAGTCACTGTATATGGGCTAGATGCTGATTGGTCGAAAGTAGCAAAATCCGCCATTTTGTTTCCAAACATGCCTATATTTACCATGTAAAAAATTTAAAAATATTTTTTTCTTCTATTAAAATTTTCCTTTCATTTGAATGTCCTGATAATACTAATTAAAATTTAATACATTTTTTGTGTACTACAAATAAGTAAAACTTTAAAATATTAATTAGGGCCAATATGAAATGATAGCGTTTTGACAAAAAAAGCTTTAATTGTAATAATTCTCATAAATTCTGATGAAAAATTAATTTTAAAATAAATAAGAACATTTATTTTAATTGTAAATATGTACTTGTATATATTTATGTTAATGTTAAATATAAACTTTAATGATTATGTCAAATATTTGTCAATTTTGAAATAGAGGTTAGAACATATCTTGAAAATATTTACATTTTCTATGCACAATTTGCTTTCCTGCCAAAAAAAAAAAAAATGGAAACAAAATGGCGGATTCTACCCTCATGATCAGAAAATGTTAATACAGTGACTATAAATATAGCTATAGTCACTGTGTTAACATAATCTGGTCATGAGGGTAGAATACGCCATTTTTTTTTTTTGGCGGGAAAGCAAATTGTCCATAGGAAATGTAAATATTTACAAGATATGTTCTAACCTCTATTTCAAAATTGACAAATATTTGACATAATCATTAAAGTTTATATTTAATTATAACATAAATATATACCAGTACCTATTTACAATTAAAATAAATGTTCTTATTTATTTTAAATTAATTTTTCATCAGAATTTATGAGAATTATTACAATTAAAACTATTTTTGTCAAACGTCAAATGCTATCATTTCATTTAATTAATATTTTAAAGTTTTACTTACTTATAGTACACAAAAAAAAATGTATTAAATTTTAATCAGTATTATTAGGATATTCAAATGAAATTTTAATATGTTAAATAAGGAGAAAAAAATATTTAAAAATATATGGTAAATATAGGCATGTTTGGAAACAAAATGGCCGATTTTGCTTTCAACCAATCAGCAACTAGCCCATGTATGGCCAGACTATGTTAAATACAGTGACTATAAATATAGCTCTTCCATACTGCCATCTGTTGGCAAATTTTTGACTTTCGCCTAACATTTCAAGACCTTCAACGCCATCTCTTGGCAAAAATATGCAAATAGCTTTGCCTCCTGGATCCCCCTTTAAAAAGTGTAATTAAAATATTTCCAAACTAAAAATAAGTTTTGGTATTTATTTTATTTTAATATTTTCATAAAAACTTTCGCTTATTTATTTTATTTAATTTAAAAAAAAAAAAAAAAAACGTTTCCAATCAAAGTTTTTCTCTCTTTTTTATTTTCTTTTACGTTAATATATGAATATTTTCTTTTAATTCTCTTCTTTTTTTTTTTGTTATCGTCACAAAAAAAAGAAAGAGAGAGAGAAGTGTAAATTGTCCAACTGAAGGGAAATTGTGTTTTTTTTTTTTTTTTTTTATTCATGCATTCAACTGAAAAATGTTTTTGTTTGTTTGAGAAAAGAAATAAAAAAAAAAACTTGCGAATAATCACGTTCTACGTTGTAATTGTTATTTTTTATGGAGAAATACAAGAATTGTGTAAATATTAGACCAACTATGTCTTGTATTTAATATGGCATTAAAATATATAAACATTGAGCCTTAAGGGGGTTCAGGAGCGACGTCTAAACGTACTTAAAAAAAAACTAGACTATTATAAGGAATTTTTCAATACGGTTTTTTTTTTTAATGAATTAAATTCATAAGAGATTATTAGCACATCGAGCTATAATTTGTTTAATGACTTATTAAAAAATTATCGTAATTAATTTTTTTGTTATCAAGCAAATACAAAAAAACAATCTGTCCCAATAATCTTTAATTTTTTTTTAAATTTAAAAATGAATTTATTGTTATTATTAATCACATATTAATTAAGAAATTTTTAAAATAAGCTTAGATGATTTATTTAAAAATCAACTGTCAAATTAGTTCAGCATTCTTGCAATAGATGGCAGGCTAGTCTAACAGCCGATATAGTATTAGCCTATATTTATATATTTTTATGCTTTTATAAAAGATACATAATATATAATAACATTTATAAAGTATTTATTGTTAAAAGATCAATGAAAAATGCATTAAATATTATTAGCTACCATTCTGACATCTCTTGGCAAATTTTTGAATTACTTGATTTTTTGGGCATACTTTTTATGACACACAACGCCATCTTATCGGGAAAAACATGCGTAACCACTTCGCTCCCGTTCCCCCTTAAATGCAATGGACCAAACATGTTTCTAAGAAATTAACGCATTATGATTTTTTGTTATTGTTTTAGATACGCAGTATTCGGCCTGGGATCAAGTGCCTATCCCAATTTTTGCGCTTTTGGCAAATATGTGGACAATTTATTAGGTGAATTGGGTGGTGAACAATTGATTCCACTTGCAACAGGCGATGAAATGTGCGGACAGGAACAGGCATTCAGCAAATGGGCGCCTCACGTCTTCAAGGTAAGACCAACACAACATATTTTTATAAAAAAAAAAGCCAACGAAGTTGCAAAGCTTTCCCGCCCTTAATTGGATAGTTATAAAGCGGGAAAGTTTTGCAGCTTCGTTGTCTATTTTTTTATTTTGTCCGTTCGATATTTAAATTAATTGACTTTGATGGCCTATCATCAAATTCTTCCTAAATCCCACAAAATCAAAGCAATTAATTTTTTATGCAATTAAAATTTCAAAATTTAAACAAATAATGTATGTGAGATTTAAATATATTATTTAATTATATAATTAAATTAAATACTTAATTAGATCTCGGGATAACGAAGTTTGAAATCTTAAAACGCAAATTTTTTCACCATTTTTACGAATAAATTGTGAACTTCTGCACGGATTATCATGAAATTTGCTCCAGCTCTAGAGGCCATCGCCCTAACTATTATGGCTGAAATTCAAAAGATTTGATTCAGAGGAAGCTGAGAAAACCGTGATTTGCGATAATAATTTACCGCTCATTTTTACCGCTCCCTGCGGCCCAATTCCCTTCTTGTTTTAATAACTTCTTAGGCCTTTTTAGCACTACAAATTTGCCAAACCTCATCCTAATCCGATTAATAGTTCCGGAGATATAAGCAAAAAAAGCACATTACATAGGCCTACATACATAAATATTTCTAAACACAAAATAAAGTAAACTTCAAACGATTTCCACAAAAAATTTCACTGATATACTTTTTAAAGAGCATCTAAAAAATAGTTGATTTATAAATTTTAAACAAAATCGTTGGAGCGAATTTTGAGAAAATCGAAAAAAACTAAAAAGTACATTAGTAAAATACTAGTACTTTTTAGCCGATTTTGATCAAAAGCTTATTTTCACTCTTTGGGGAGGGGGGGGGGGGTGTCTAACTTAAATCATAACCTCCTAACTCTTTTCGTTCCTGAAATATTTTGTTCACAAACACACAGACGACTATGTCGCAAAAACCACTTTTTCAGGAGGCCCCTAAACGTGTAGGCCCCTATATCCATCAAAATATCGACCATCGAATTTTTGACATGAATCTATATATATTCATAAGGGTAAGAGAAAGTAAAAATCGGGTGTGACAGCACAGTACACAACTTTCTCTTACAGAAGTCCTGGCGACCAGATACACCAGATTTTTTTTTTAAACACAAAACCCTCGCTTCATTCAGTTGTTCGATTTCTCACCCTAAACATCCTTTAATTTCGATATGAAGTTTGATTTGTCCCACTTATAAAGGATATTAATTTTGGTCCCCAAATGGGAAGAGTTTTTAAAAAATGTCTCCGTCAACTGTGATGATCGATTTTATCCGTTTTTATTGATAGTACCAACGATCCATGTAGTGTAATAAATAGAGGTCGCATAATTATTCCTCTATATTGATGGCCGTCTCATGATAGTCCATTTATTAAGCAGCAGAGCAGAGATTAATGGGGGAAAATAGAGTTTGTTAACAGCAAAACGAAAAGATTGATTCAAATGACAACAGGACAAAATATTAGGCCAATGTTTATTACTTTCTCTTAACTAAATATGTTAATATATAGAGAGAACGTATTGCATTCATGTCATAATTTTGATTGAAATGCAAGTCAAAACGTAACAAATTAACTCAAGAATAAAATGAACTTTATATTTAAGTTAGGCACCCCTCTGGGACGTGACACGAAGCTTCTGAATCAAAATCGACCAAAGAGTACTACTAGTACTTTACTGATGTACTTTTTCAGTTTTTTTCGATTTCCTCAAAATTCGCTCCAACGATTTTGTTTAAAATTCAAAAATCAATTATTTTTTAGATGCTCTATAAAATGTATATTTTCATTTTGCCATTGAAATCTTTTAAAACACACTTTACTCTTGTACTTGATAGAAAAGATAGGAGAAATGGTTGCCATGGTATCAAAATATAAATATTTTTCCATGTTTATAAATTTTACATCTTGAATCCTTCGGAAACTAAATATATGTCGACACGAAAAATCTGGTGTGACAAGAACAGAACACAATTTTCAATTACCAAGGGTAAGAGAAGATTGTTTTCTGAGCTAATAGACGCACCATAATTTTTTTTATAATAATATTCATTTGAATTCAATAGCGGATCGAATTTGAATTTTATTTTCGACCGCAAAAATTTAAAATTCATTAAATATGAATTTTAAAATATTGATACGCATTGAATTTTTATAGTGATTAGAGATGAATATAGCATAGCCATAACAAAGATTAAATTCTTGTTAAATTTTCATAAAAAAAAAAAAACTAATAAGACAGCACATAACTCTCTGCACCTGATTATCTATTTATATAATTCGCTAACGTCCGTTTGTCCGTCTGTCTGTCTTTTTGTGACTCTATTTAGACAACTTCCCGTTGGAATTTCGAAACGAAATCAAGTAATTCAAAGATTTGCCAAGAGATGTCAGAATGGTAGCTAATAATATTTAATGCATTTAGTTGATTTTCATTGATCTTTTAACAATAAATACTTTATAAATGTTATTATATATTATGTATCTTTTATAAAAGCATAAAAACATATAAATATAGGTCAGATATAGGCAGGGGCGCCGGAACGAATTTGAATCAGGGGGGGGCAACAAATTTTTTTTTTTAGAAAATTAAAATAATTTAATATGTTTAAATAGTATAAAACAAAAACAAATCTACTATAAAACTTTAAAAATTTTAAGTAAAATCACAATTTTAATAAAATTAAAATTTTAAAAAATTTGGTAGTGATTTTTCAAAAATTTTTGGAAAAAATTTGGAAAAAAATGAATTTCTTACTCTTTTAAATTAGAAGATTTTATTTTTCAAAAGTAAAAATATATCATTTTATTTATTTATTTATTTATTTAATGCATTAAAATTCCTACAGATTCTTCCAATTACAGGGAAAGTGATTACAAACAAATGTCAGATTAATTATAAACATATAGGTAAAAGTAAGACTAAAAGAAAAAAACAAAATCATTGAAAATCTTGCAGCCTGACCTCCCTAGCCGCATACTCCGTCAGCATTTTAAAGACTGGAGAGTTTCTCCCAGCCTTGTTCTGACGAACCCAAGATAAAAAAGGGACCCGGACCTGAGAGCAAAAGCCGGGACCCTGAAACCTATTTTAGCCAACAGATCCCCACAATCCCAGCGATCACCCAACAGGTCACACAGATTATTATAGACTGAGTCCCTTCTCCTCTCTGCAGGGCTCTTAATTTCAAATAATAATATAATAATTTTTAATAATAAATGAAATAAAAGAAGAAATTTTGCCCCCCTCTGCCCCCCTGTAGGATGCCAGGGGGGGGCAATGTACCCTTGAAAACCACTTTTTTGGACTCAGGGGACCTCAAAACGTGTATATCCATCAAAATCTCGTCATCGAATTTTTTAACATGAATCGAATACTTTCTCTATATATATCTATATATAATAATTACGGAGTGTCCGTCTGTCTGTCTGTCCGTCTGTCTGTCCGTCTGTCCGTCTGTCCGTCTGTCACGCTCTGTTTGACCAACTTCCCATTGGAATTTTGAAACGAAATTTTGCAGTCTTATAGAGGGCGTTATAGAGAGTCCCGGAAAAATACTCGGGTCCCAAAATTCCTATAACTTTTCGAGTTATTAATTCCTAAAGTTACGATTTCTCCCATAGGAAATGTGCAGAGGAATATTTTTGTATTCTTTTCATTTGTGTATTCCATGAATGTAAACAAATCCTCAAGAAGGCACTGGATTGGAATACGTAGTAATAATAATTTTTTTCTTTTCATAATTAAGAAAGGCGAGGGTCCGCCGCAGGCGGCCCGAGCCAGCTGGAGGGGGGTCCAGGGGGCGAGCCCGCCTGTCTAGACGCCACGCAGTTTCTCATTAAGAAAGGCGAGGGTCCGCCGCAGGCGGGCCCGAGCCAGCTGGAGGGGGTCCAGGGGCGTAGCCCCCTGTCTAGGCACCACGCAGTTTCTCATTAAGAAAGGCGAGGGTCCGGCGCAGGCGGGCCCGAGCCAGCTGGTGGGGTCCAGGGGGCGTAGCCCCTGGCTAGACGCCACGCAGTTTCTCATTAAGAAAGGCGAGGGTCCGCCGCAGGCGGCCCGAGCCAGCTGGAGGGGGTCCAGGAGGCGTAGCCCCCTGTCTAGGCACCACGCAGTTTCTCATTAAGAAAGGCGAGGGTCCGCCGCAGGCGGGCCCGAGCCAGCTGGAGGGGGTCCAGGGGGCGTAGCCCCCTGGCTAGACGCGAAGCCCGCCGAAGACGGGCGGCGCGGCTAGTATTAATATATACGACGTTAAATATTAATCCAAATGTCGCGGAGAGAAAATTGATGGGAAAATATTACAATTTGATATATTTCTTAAATTTCAAAGCCATTGAGATTCCTTTTTGGTTTTAATAACAAAAAAACAAAAACAAAAAAAAGAAGGGGATTTATTTATGAAATATGATCAATTTGATTAAATTTTTTAATGGATATAATTTGTCAATGAATATTATTATTTTTTTGTTTCTTTATTACAAACGTGGTGGAGGTAGAGGGGGGGGGGTGGTTTTGGAGTTTTAGCTAATGGCTAAGGGTTGTCTTTTTAGCCCAAACCCTTTTCTTTCTCTCTCTCTCTCTAGCCACCCCCTCGAATAATCCCAGCCTTTTATCATTCCTCCCCCCCCCCGCCTTCTCTTTAACCACACTCACATAGGGCCTTTTTTTAACGCTACGGCCAGAAAAAGCTTTTATTGCGTTTCTCTTCTTATCCTCTTTTTCTTTCTTTCTTTTTTTTTTCTGTTTGTTTTATTTGCGTAGGATATTCAATAAATAGAACAAATTATTTGCTAGCGATTTTTTAATTTTCACAGAACTATTATTTTATTATAGGGTCCGACCGAAACTTGTATTTTTTTTTTTTTTTTTTTACTTTTCTCCTCTTCAGAGAATCATTTGACCTTATTATTAGGAGAATTTTTAATTTTAGACCACATTTTTGTATTAAATATTTATTAAAAATATATAAATACTGTACAACATTTCGACTGCTTATTCTGCAGCCATTATCAAGTACTGTGCACTTGCTCCGACTCAAGTGAACTGATTGCCATGTCCGTTACGTGCCTTTTTATATACAACGACGTCAGCGCCATCTGCAGGGATTCTTATGAAGTTAGATTCAAATTTTCCCGCCATTTTCATTCATTCTCAAAATGGAGGGAAAATTTAAATTTAACTTCATAGGAATGCCTGCAGATGGCGCTGACGTCGTTGTATTTAAAAAAGGCAATCAGTTCACTTGAGTCGGAGCAAGTGTACAGTACTTGATAACGGCTGCAAAATAAGCAGTCGAAACGTTGCACAGTATTTATATATTTTTAATAAATAATTAATACAAAAATGCGGCTTAAAATTAAAAATTCTCATAATAATAATTCAAACCACAAAAGCTTTAATGAACACATCATTTTACCTTTTTTTTTAAGGTGCGGATCTCATTCGATGATTTTTTTTTTTTTTTTTTTTTGCGAATCTCGTCCCATTTTTTCAAACTCAGGTTTCGACCGGTTTTTGGCCGAAACCGTAACTTTGGTCGGTTCTTCCTTTTATTATTATATTTTTCTCCCTCTTTCTTACACACCGCAGGCCGAGATAGTTCAAGTATTTATACCAATAAACAAATTTAAACATATTACGAGATATTAATATAGAGAAAGTGCAGATTTTTCAGCAATGATCAATAAAGAAAACTTTATTTTTAGATTTGAAAATTTTAATGGAAATAAGACGACAAAGGACCATCGTCAAAAGAAAAAAAAAAAAACTTTCTCTATATTAATGTGAATTGTTCTTTCATCTCCTGAACTTATCAATATTACGAGATGCTGAAAAGAATTTAAATTTGATTGAGTTTTTTTTTCATTCGATACAGGTAACAAAGTATCGAAAAAAGTACAAAAGAGTACAAAAAGTACTAATTTCGGAATAAAAGTATCGATACTTTATTCTTGCCCCTAGGCGAGGTCCTGCGTAGCAGGAGGAAACGAAGCCGAGGTTGGGCGACGCGGATAGTAGTTGATAATTTTTAAATGCTTTCAAAACTGTCTGTACCCCCGTATCTATGCAAAGTGGCTATTATGGTGTTTCATTAGACAGGACACACATAAACACAGGTAGCCCTTGGGCGTTTCCGCCTATCTTCAACCAGACATCTGGTTTTGTTGTTGACGCCATTTGTTTGAGACGAAATCTGTCTATCCGGCTAAGAAATCATTGCTAGACAGAAAAAGGCGTCTGATACTGATTTGTAACTGCCGAGATTATTTCATAAATTATTTATATAGCTATGCATATAGATAGGAATTAGGAAAAAATAATGCATATTTGATTTAGATGGAGAATTAATCAAATTTGTTGTTGTTAAAGGTCGCTTGTGAGACTTTCTGTTTGGACGACGACGAGACGTTAAATGAAGCGACGAGAGCGTTGACGTCTTTGGCACTGACAGAGGACACAGTGCGTCTAGTGCCATCCAAAAAGGCGGACCCTCTTGGAACTGGTAACTACCCTAATTTCAAGTGATAAATAGAATTAGTTAATAATAAATCGATTGTAAATCCCCTCTCTAATTGGAGATCTAACTATGATCAATTCATCTAAATGGACCAACTAGTCAATGTCCAAAGATTTTAGGAGAGGATCAGAAATGCTAACTCAAGTGGATTATAAAGAGAAAAATAAAAATGAATTTTCATTTTATGGTTAAATTTCCCAAGTTTGAATGCGCCTCCTTAATAATATCCCATTGATGGATGAATCAAGAATGCCATGATCTGAGGCCATTGTTGATTTTTATCTATTGTTTGAATATATTTATTTATTTTTATTATTATTCGAAAATCAAACAAATAATTTCTTGTTAGATAGTGAATAATATTCATTTAGTCAAACCATCTGCTTGAAATTTAATATTCCATTAAATTGTTTACAAATTTGTCATATAAATCGAGCAGCAGCGAAAATGGAGATTCGCGATGTAATTTAAATACAATATTTATTGAAATAATATTATAATACTGAAGTATACGTTTTCTTAATAATTAATCATTCATGTTCGAATATTTTAAATAAAGTGGTAGACAAAGAGTTTGTTGTTTTATTAATGGGAGTAATTTCTTTCCTTCTTAATAATTCTTTATAAAAGAGAATTTATTTTCTCTTTAAGATTGAGAGAACAAACAAAGGCGAGAGAATGGTTTAAAATTTTATAATCACTTTGAAGTTCAGCACGCGAGCGTCTTAAAAATTTTAAATAAATGATAACTATAAATCCAAAAAGAATATTAAATTCGTTGACTTTAATCAAAATTCCATTCATTTGCAATTTATAAATTAATTAATTATTTTCCTCTCTCCTTGACAGCTCTAGCCAAGTGTCATAATCGTCAAGTGACAGCGTGTCCCGTGATCCGTAAAAGAAATCTTCATGGAAGTGAAGCAAGGTAAAATTTTATAGTGTCTTGACTTTTTTGAATTCCTCTCTTTTACCTTGCTCTTTATTAACCTAAAAAAGAGCCCGGAAAGCCAATTTGGACCAAATATCTCTAAAAATGACAAAAATTTTGAAGAAATACGAAGATGAAATTAACCTAAAAAAAGGTATTTTAACTTACTTTTTTCGAGTTTTTTTCTTGATCCATTGTATTTATAATCTAAATAAACAGTAATTGACCTATTCTGGTTGTGATTACTAGAATATTAAATAAAATATAGTAGAAATATTCTTAAAAAATGTTTATTTACTCAAGAATATTGTAGCTCACTTTATTTAGCTGATAAATATAATGGATCAAGAAAAAAACTCGAAAAAATAAGTTAAAATTTGCGCAAGCATTTTAATTGTGCAAGCCGCTTGATGCTCGATTGAATTTTAATCATGCGCAAGCAAAACTCTCCGCCATTTTATAGGATATTTATTTAATTTATATTAATTCATTTAAAATTTCAATTTATATATTAATATTTATTGTGTCTCTGTTTAAAGCAAATTTCTTGATATCTTCGAAAAAATAACCTTCCGCTTTTGACATTTTTAGGTTAAATTTCGACATAAGCTGTTTCTTGCACAAGCATGCTTGTGCCGAAGGGAATTTGTGCATGCTGGTACAAAAAGATTGCACAAGCATGCTTGTCAAGTGTGCATTTAAATGTATAGCCCGACTTTAGAGTAAATATTTTTGTGTTTGTTTGTTTTAGTGGTGC
The DNA here is from genome assembly GCA_023213315.1 of Euborellia annulipes. NCBI lineage: Eukaryota > Metazoa > Arthropoda > Insecta > Dermaptera > Anisolabididae > Euborellia > Euborellia annulipes. Next base: position 5,495 of record JAKCPI010013034.1, on the reverse strand, counting down.
GACATTGTTAATTGAATTGAGTGCGCCGGAGTTGAATTACGAGCCAGGCGATCATGTCGGTGTGTTTGCACGCAATCGACAAGAATTAGTTGATGGAATTTTATCACGACTTGATATTCAAGATCCTGATGAGCCTGTACAATTGCAATTACAAAAGGAAACGCACACGTCTAATGGTAAGGCATCTTCTTGTTTCGATTCTCACATTTACGTCCTCTATGTTGACTTATATCATGAGAAAATTCTTCCCAATTGATTGAAAAGTAATTTCGAAAGGAAATAAAAAAAAATCTAAAGGAATACAGAAAAGTGCAATTGCAGCTAAGATTTATTTCGTCTCTTAAAGCGCTTCAAGCCGACGTTTCGATCGTATATCTGACCGAAACGTCGGCTTAAACGAAATACCTAAATCTAGCTGCTTTTCCTTCATTCCTTACCACAAGATCTATTCAGCTATCCACCTCACTCTAATAAAATTTTGAAACATATAAAAATTTGTATATTTAATTTTAATTTACAAAATATTTAAACGAAAGCCTACGATTGGTACAAAAGTTTCAAAATTAGTTACAAATCCTATTCACCAGTAACTTCAATAAAATTTAAAATAAAAAAAAAATATCATAATTTGTAAAAAGAGAATTTAAGAAACAATCGATAAAAGATGTCTCGAGATAAAAACAACTTCAAAGATTAGTTTGGATAAAAATTTTTTACCGGAAAATTGGTTTAATATTCCCAATCCAATATTTTAGATTCATAATCGTATTTACGTATTTAAAAAAAAAACTATATTCAGTGACCGCGAGATTGAAAACATGGAAATAGAAATGTAAACAAACAAGACAACAATAAAAGAATAAGTGAGTAGGCCGTGACGCGCACGGCGGATCGTTAAATGTAAATTATTACGAATAACATATTCATAGATAGGAATAAAAGTTTAATTAAAATGATTTTTACTTTAGGAATAAGTGTAGGCTTAATGAAAAAAAGATTTTTTTTTTGGGATAAAAATTAAAATCTTTGATTTCATTAAATTAACATCAGTGAAAAAAGTTGATTTTTTTTCGAAAGCAAATAAATACCTTTATGAAATGCAACAAAGCCAAATGAAATTGGAAATCCCTAGTTGTTTAAAGTGAGGAAGTAGGTCAAGAAGAAGGAGGCCTTGTGGTTTCAAACTACTGCTACAACGAACGAGAGAGAGAGAGAGGGGGGGGGGGAGGACGGTCCTAAGGAAATTGGTTCTTCAAATCAAGAGGAAAAGCAGAGAGTGATTACAACTCTACTAAATGCAACTCTAAATGTTAAAATTAATATGTGAATTAGCTCTTTAAAAACAAAAATGTTCTTGTTTGAAATTTTAATTAAAAAATCTGGTGTGACTGGCGCACAGCACACAACTTTCTCTTACCCTTCGGTAAGAGAAAGTTGTGCACTGTGCTGGTCACACCAGATTTTTTGTGTCGAGATATATTTAGTTTCCGATAGCACCTTAGTTTCAAACTTGCATTTTAAATGTTGACTGCTTCAAATAAACTATGGTTGTTTTTCAAAATTTTAATCTCATATTTGGACATTTTATACACAATATAGAATCGTAAATAAATACAAAATTTCATAAGAATTGGAAAAAAAAATTTTAAATGCCTAAAAAGTTCTAAAGGGGACCCCCTTTTGAATCGAAATTAACATACAAATCCCTATAGGAAATTAACATTGTTCCTATGCGAAGATAAGGTGGAAAGGGAATTTAAAAAGAGTAGAGAGAGACGATAATGTTTGCAAGTGAGAGAGAGACATATATGTTTTCTTTGAAACAATTAAAGACACAAATAAAATAAAAAAAATCTGGTGTGACTGGCGCACAGCACACAACTTTCTCTTACCTTCGGTAATCGAAAGTCGTGTTCTGTGCTTGTCACACGAGATTTTTTGTGTCGACCTGTATTTAGTTACCTACAGTACGGTACATTCGATTTTCAAGATGTAAAATTTATAAGAATGGGAAAATATTTATATTTTGTTACTATGGCAACCATTTCTCCTATCTTTTCTATGGAGAACAAGAGTAAAGTGGTCTTCAGAAGATTTCAATCCTAAAATGAGAATATACATTTTAAAGAGAATCTAAAAAATAATTGATTTTTGAATTTAAAAAAAAATCGTTGGAGCAAATTTAGAGAAAATCGAAAAAAACTGAAAAAGTACATCAGTAAAGTACTAGCACTTTTTGGCCGATTTTGTTCAAAAGCTTATTTTTAGCGCCTGGGAAGGTACCTAAGTTAAATATAAAATTTCAATCCGGTAGCTCATTTCCTTCATGCTAAAAATCTGTCCTCAAAACGTGTATATCCATCAAAATCTCGACATCGAATTTTTGACATGAATCCAATACTTTCTCTCTCTATACATATTAAATTAAGAGAAATTAAAAAGGTTGACGACCTTGTTTTAAAAAGTCCAGGACACCAATGAGGATGAATACCGAAACGGCACTCATTTAAATTGAGTTTTAAGTTAATTAATGAACGGAATTGCAAGAGAGATTTTCTTTCATTGATTGATATTTAGTAGAAGGCTTGTAATAATGAAATTGCCAATTACTTAAAAGGCATTGACAAACACATTCTATTCTAATTGAGAGAGATTTTTATTTCTTGGACACCATTTTTTAGCTCTCACTGTACGTGGTACTAAGGGGGAGAGCTTATGCAGAAATTCCGGCATCCGTCTGTCCGTACGCATAAAAATTAAAAGGTCGTAGAAAAATAATAATAGAAGATGGAAAGTGGCTGTATTAGTTGATTTAAATGGCGACAGGAGTCAGCCAAATTGGGAGCTTCTGAGTAAAATAAAACTCTTAAATTTTGGAAACGTTTCGGCTATAATTTTATATCGCCTCAGAGCTAGAATGAACATTGGTACATAAGTAATCATTAGTACAGTCAATAAATCATATACTATGCACAAAATCATTTTACATATATCTTACAGTATAAAACTCAATGCATAGGCATCGAGTCTATATGCAGAGTTGTCCAGTTTAATTTGTATTTATACATACAGATTTAACTTGTACATAAAATATATAATGCGAGACAATGCCCACTAGTAGCTATAAATTTTTTTATTTTTTATTATTTACATATAAGTACGTATTCAGCATAAAAAAATTGTTTACATTTTATTTCCATTTGTTTACATTTTAAATTTTTGTTTACATTCATCAGAATGTAAATAAATGTGGCCATTTTTTTTTCTTAAATATGTAAAAATAACCTATTTTAACCTCTCATTTTTTTGATAGTTGTATATTTTGACGCGCCTCGAATTACGTCGTCATCATCATAAATATCTATCAGGTCACGGGACTTTTTTTTTAAACGATTCTAGAGTCATGTGACACATCGATTTACATCTATTGTTCATTTCAAATCGAAACGATCAGATCGATCATTTCGAATCGAATAACGATCAGACACCAACATGGGCGTAACTAAGGGGTGCCGGGGGGGGGGGGCTCGCCCCCATCCCCAAAAGCTCCCTGTTCCAAGAAAAATTGAGAAAATATGGGGCTTTCCAGGCCCCCCGGGAGGATACATGGTCCCATGCCCCCCCCCCCAGCCAGCCCTCACTAGTTACGCCCATGGACACCAAATAAAATGTATATTTGCTATTAAAATGTTTAATGTCAAGAAAATCCACAGTGAGAACGGTGTAAATTCTTTCCTACTTTTTCTCTTTAAAAAATACAGCATATGTCATTAGTAAATTTATTAACTTTTAACTATTTTAAATAGAATTTTGTTTTCGTTTTTTTTTTTTCAGGTATCGTTTATTCCTGGGAATGTCACGAACGTCTGCCCGTTTGTTCTTTACGAATTTTATTCTCACGTTTTCTCGATATCACAACACCGCCATCGCCAAATTTATTGGCATATTTTGCTGAAATCGCCAGCGATAATGAAGATAAAAATCGTTTATTAATATTGGCCAAGGTAAGAGAAGAGAAGGGAACAAAATATAAAACAATTTCAACTGATAAGGGCTCTGTTTGAAATAGAATGGAGCAATCGAAACAATGGACCCGTATCCAGGGGGGTGGACAAATTACATCTCGGATCTTTAGAAAAAATAGTTGCAATTTGTTAGTAATAATTTTAAAAGATGTATGCATAAAGCCTAAGTTTGTTGCGTAGGCCTATACTGTACTGGGGAGTCCAATTGTCAACCCCTCTAATCTCGGCCACGGGGAGGGGGGGGGAGAGAACAAAGTAATTAATCTTTATCTCTTTTTTAAATAAAATTTTTTATGATACCTTTACACTAGAGAAATTCCCATCGACTTTTTGATTAATCCGGGAACGAACCCCTTGCACTTTTCTAGGGTTTAATTTTATTTTTGTTGTGGTAGCCCTACGCATTCTTATCGTATAGTGACTATATTAACTGTTATCTTTTAACAATGCATTCTTTATTTGTTTATAAACAATGTAATTAATTTAATTGTTTTCCCATTATTAATATAATTTTATTTCGCTTGTGTGCTCTGTTTTTTTTAGGATTCAACGAAATATGAGGATTGGCGCCATTGGCGATTGCCTCATCTGCTAGAGGTTCTCGAAGAATTCCAGTCGGTTCGACCCTCAGCTGCGCTGTTAGTTGGCCAATTATCAACGCTACAGCCACGCTTTTATTCAATCTCGTCAGCTCCTGCTGCCTTCCCAGGACAAGTGCATATCACTTGTGCCGTTGTCCAATACAATACACAAGGTATTCGAGAATATTAGTTCACAAAATATTCTTCCTTTAATCCTCCGTAGAAATAATCTACGTATTTTGGTTTAATTTTTATTTGTTTCAAGAATTTTCTTTCTTTTTATCATCCACTGACTTATTAATTAATAGCACTGGCCTGCAAAATGAAATTTTTTTTTCAGCTGAATGGAATATTTTTATAAATTATACTATTATAAGAAATTATAAGACAGTCAAAAAATCCCATTCAGTTTTTTTCATGCACACCAGTGTGATTAAAGGAAAATCTAAAAAAAAACTCGACATCGAATTTTTGACATGAATCAAATACTTTCTCTATATATATATTTCATAATATAAACATGGGCGTACCCAGCGAGGGGGCAGGGGCAGCTGCCCCCCGTAGAAGCAAGAAAAAAAAGGGCTCGTGGCTAATTGGATAAGCTGCGGATTACGAATCTAGCCAGTTGCCCACCCAACTCGGGTTCAAATCCCACTTGCCATGAAAATTTTCAAACATTGCCAATGTCTCCTCCGTCTCTCTGTAATTGGAGTTTGTCTCTGTTGAGAGATGTAGAAATAAAAAAAAAATAAATAAAAAAATTAAATGTTTATAAGGTGATGAAACGAAACAAAATTAGGTAGGGCGATGCCGACGTGGATTCGTTAGAACTCGAGGGTTTTTATGCCTTTAATTCGAAGGCTTTTCCCATCTATATAAAAAAGATGTC
>JAKCPI010013033.1:0-73347 GCA_023213315.1 Euborellia annulipes | reverse complement strand
TCTTTCTTTAAAAGATTATAGACCAGTTTAGATTTAAAATATTAAGTGTATGTTCTTTATTTATTACATCGAGATTCACTACTTGAATATTCGTCTTCACATATCCCTAATAGCTAGGCAAAAAATAATATTTATTGAAAATATTTTGCCTAACTATGACGCTCTTGGTTAGTGGCGCCTTTCGTGTCAAGTAGGTGAACTTCACGGCTTTAACTCTAGTATAAGGGAGCATACAATTATTACGTAACGCAATGGGAGGGGGCTCGTAAAACGTTACAATGCGTTACAGGGGTGGAGGTGGGGGTTGAACAATGCTTTACGTAACTGGTATTTTAGCGACTTTCCGGTGCTTTGCGCAACATGATTGTCACTACTAGATAAAAATGGACACTTGAGCATTACGTAACGTCTAGGGGGGTCCAAAAAATTTTACGGCGTGTTACATGAGGGGAGGGGGGTCAAAAATCTTCAAAAATTGTGTTACGTAATACTTGTACGCTCCCTAAGGCACTTTTGTTCTTTAGGTGACGGGCTAATTTAATTTATTTCCATTATCAATTAGAATGTTGGACATACCTCAGATCCATCGATACTTTATATTATAAAAATGTTTATAATAAATTTTTTTTTTTTTTTTTCAAAACTAAGAGAATTTGCTTGGGTCCATCCATTTGGAATCCAAATGGCTTAAATAAAATCATCGGACTGCCTGGGATTCGTACCCTCGACCCTATGCAAGGCAGGCGCGCTATTAATTACGCCAAGCCCGAGGACAAGTTTATTAGTTAAATCAAGGTGAAGCAATCTTAAGAAAAATCCTTCCACAACCTAAAAAGCGAAATGTGGCATTTTACCTAGGCCTGTTCAATTATCTATATACGGCATAGAATATATATATTGTAATTATTGCGGTGGAGTCACAAATAGAGGATATCAAGGCCCGATTTCCTGAATTCAAATTCAATTATAAGGTGTAAGACGGACTTAAGATCTACGATGTGTTGCTGCAAACGGGCATTATTTATTTTAATTTTGAAATGTGAAGTATATATTAAAAGAATGATTTTTTGGGAAACACCCTGTACTTATTGATGGATAATTTGTATTTTCTCTATAAGAAGGGGAAAGGGGGTAAATGGACCAGAGCGACTTTTCACTTGCCTTAATATTCAAAAGCAAGATTAATGAACGTTTACAGATATTTGTGTGTGTGTGTGTACGTATTATTTTTCGATGCCTTAAAGTGTAACCTCCCCCCTCCCCCCTCCCTCCCCCACTCTAAGGGGACCACGCAATGTGACATATCACTTCCGAACCGATCAATCTTGCAGATTTTTATCCAACCCACGCACTCAAATCCAAATGGTTTGTTCTCTCTCTTTCCCTTCCTCCACCATACTCAATTCCTTTTTTTTTTTTTCTTCTTGCATCATGCCCCATCTCCTTTTCTCTTTAAGGAAAGAGAAAATGAAGACGAGGCACAAAAAAAAAAAGATACTCGAATGTGTAACGGGAAGATGAGAATTGCGACGAGGAAGGGGATAGGGGGAGGAGGCAATGGGGAAATAAAACGTTTTCTACTCTAGTACTGATGGCAAATCAATTTCTACTTAACACTACGATTGCTTTTAAGTTGCTACTATACATATGTTTCTTTTTCTTTTATTTTTGGATAAGACTCTGTTAACTTAAATAAGGGAGGGGGGAGAAAAGGGTTTGTTTATTGTAATTTTATTTTTACTTTCTCTTACCTATATATATAGAAAGAGAAAGTATTCATATCAAAAATGTCGAGATTTTGATGGAAATACATGTTTTGAGGTGTCCAAAAAGTCTGTCTGTGAGCAAAATATCTCAAGAACGAAGGGAGCTATGAGGCTGAAAATTTAAATTTAAGTTGGACACCCCCGAGAGCGTGAAAATAAGCTTTTAAACGAAATCGGCCAAAGAGTATGTACCATCTATTGCAATAGTGTTGAGAAAATGCCCGGCAGTTAGGCAGCCCAAATGGCACACACTACTAAACTTTTTTTTTTGATTAAAACATTGAGATAACTTTTATATCGACATATCTTGAAATTTATATTGAAAATATAAATTTTTACGGTTATTCTTATGTTAAAAAGGGTCGTTCGGCCTATTGTCTGCTTTAAAAAAGGTACTTCTCACACAGACAAGCTGCCATTTGGCTGCCTAACTACCGGGCTCTAGTCTCTATACCAGCGTTTCCCAACCTTTTGAAGTCCACGGCACCCCAAAGGTGCGTTGGGAATAATATTACACACTAGCGGCACCCTTCCTTTTTTTCCCTATCAAATTGAAATTTTTTTCCACCCTGGGACAAATTTTTTTCCCTTGCGTGAAAATCATTTGACCTTTTTTTTTTTTGCAAAGCTTAATTTTTCCGAATCTACGGAAAATTTTGCCGCTTCCATTTTAATCATTTGACCTTTTTTTAGCAAAACTTTATTTTTTCGCCTCTTTATTTTATTTTTTTTATCTAAATATCTCGCGGCACCCCTTAGGCATTCTCGCGGCACCCTTGGGTGCCGGGGCACACCGGTTGGGAACCACTGCTCTATACTATTGCAATAGATGGTACTTTTTAATTAATTCAATGTGTTATGGCTGTGGAGATTTAATCAGGAAACCGAAGGAACTTTGCAGCCAAAAGATTAAATAAAAATTTTTTACTTGCCGACATTTCGGTCGTCTGTCACGACCTTGACCACGGCAAATAATTGTCAATAATACACGATCTTGGGTATTTTGAGGTTTACTGTAAGCATATAAAAATACCTAAGAACGTGTATTGTTGACACTTATTTGCCCTGATGAAGGTCGTGACATACAACCGAAATGTCGGCAAGTAAAAATTAAATAAAAGATTTTTTATTTAATCTCCTGGCTGCAAAGTTACTTCTGTTTCCTGATTGTACTTTCAAGTTTTATTCGATTTTCTCAAAATTCGCATTAACGATTATGATTAAAATTCAAAAATCAATTATTTTTTAGATGCTCTTTAAAATGTATATTCTAATTTTGCCATTGAAAATCTTTTAAATCACATTTTACTCTTGTACTTCATGGGAAAGATAGGAGAAAACGTTGTCATGATTATAAAATATAATTTATAAATTTTACATTTTCAATTAAAATGGGGGAAACTCGTCGATACAAAAAATCTGGTGTTTCAAGCACAATTTTAAATTTACTTAAGGTAATTAATTAATCCTAGATTTTTTTTAATGTAAACTCCTTTAATAATTTAAAAAATAAAAAAATAGATATAAAAGAATTGGAATATTTGGAATTTTAAATATGAAAAGATTGAGTAGATATTATTTACGAAAGAACTAAGTAATTTTTGTAAGGCTCTAATTAAATAAAAATTTAGAGCTTATTAATTATATTTCCATTATCTATAGGAAGGGATGTGGTATAGAAAAAAAAGCAGTGATATTTCGACTACTTTTTGGCCGAAACCGAATATTCGGTCGGTTCCTACAAATTATATTTGAATGAGTTATTTTCATTCAATACCGGCAATCAAGAAGAGAGTATTATAAAAATAAATCTAAAGTTCTTACGTTATTATTTTTCTTCTTTAAAAATATTATCATATGCATATTATTGTAATATCTCTTTGGAATGGCTTTTATAATATTGTGAATTAATTTAGAGTTTCAATATTGCGTTAATTGGTGAACCTCTCTCTCTGGAACAGTGACGAGAGCTTTTGTCCGCCCCCCCCTCCCCCCTTCTCCTTACTTCTATATCAATATCATAACTGCAAAGTTTCCTTCAAATCCGTTTAGCGGTTTGGGAGACAATTTTCGGACATTCAAACAGTTCTATACGTGAGTTGGCTCTCATATTCACCAATTATACTTGTATCTCTCTCTCTCTCTTTCTCTCTCTTTCTCATTAGGAGAAAACTGTAAAATGTTTTCATTTATTATATTTTTAGACTTTTGATACCGAGATGACGATTATTACTGTACCAGAGAAAAAGAAATTAATTTAATTTCTTTCTTACATTTTAATTTTTTAATTTAAAAATAAAATTAACCGTCTCAAAATTAAATGCCCCTTTTTACTTTCTCTTACCTATGTATATATGTAATATATATAGAGAAAGTAATGTAAGTCAAGTGGTTTTCGCGACATGGTCTGCCTGTCTGTGAACAAAATATCTCAAGAGGAGTTTGAAATTTTATATTTAAGTTAGGCACCTCCCTGGGACATGACTCGAAGCTTTTAAACAAAATCGGCCAAAAAATACTAGTACTTTACTGATGTACTTTTTCAGTTTTTTTTCGATTTTCTCAAAATTTTCTCCAACAATTTGATTAAAATTCAAAAATCAATTATTTTTTTAGATTCTCTTTAAAATGTATAGTCTCATTTTGCCATTGAAATCTTTTGAAGCCTACTTTACTCTTGTACTTCATAGGAAATATAGTAGAAATGATTGCTCTGTTTAAAATACAAATATTTTCGAAAGATAGACTGGAAGAGAGGATGCCAGCCAAAAGGAGAGCCTCTATTGAATAAAAATCTCCACTTAGAAGACGTTTCGGGTTTAATTAAATATATTCATCATCAGTTCTAAAGAGATTATTGGCAATCTCAAGGTTTACACCATTGAGCCTTGGCCGTATTAACTGATGAGAATACGTCATCTTATGTGCAAATTTATATTTTTATATACCCCCCATTTTGTATATGTTTATTTGAACAATTCTTTCTGCATCTCAATGGTGTACACCTTGAGATTGACAATAATCTTTTCTCTCTCAAGAACTGATGATGGATTTACCTTTTAATTAGGGAAACCGAAATCGTTTTCTCCAAGTGGATGATTTTTTTTTTTTTTTGTTATAGAGGCTCATCCCATTTTGGCTGTATTTTACACCTTTTTAATTTTTTTTTTTTTTTTTTTTCTGCATCCTCCCTCCCTGTCTATCATTCTAATCGTTGAACAGCCACTTCTCTAATCAACATATAAATATTTTCCCATACTTATAAATTTTGCATTTTAAAGCCAACACCAAATTTATTTTTTAAATGCTTTTTGATAAGATTGTTTAATTAATCAAGGCTTTTGTTAAAATTGTATCTGCATACGCCATCTGTTTGTTGATTGATAGCTTAAATGCAGTTGGTCTCTTTAAGATTTTGGTTGTTTTATTTGCCGCTAGAGTGCACTGCTAGAGCGGATACTTTTGACTAATACAGATAGTATATAGTTTAAAATACAGAAAAAAGATCCCCACTCCTTGCTACGCCTCTGGTCACCAAATTATTAACTTTTGTTAAAAAATGAAAAGATGTTAAGGTGCTCATTTATTGAACAGAGCGCTTACCGATGATTAACCCGATTTTTTTTTTCCCTTGATCAAAACTAATATTTTCTTTTATGAATTTTTTTCTTCCAATATTGGATGGACATTAAGGATAGAGTCATTGAAAACAATTGAGACCTCTCTCAAGTATGGCAATATATAATCATCCCCTCTTTTTTTTTTTCTTTATCTAGGACATAGTAATATCATTTTATGTCCGTGTGGCAAAATGATGATGGCCAACCAGCCACCCACTAACGCACACTAGAGAGCAAGCAAGCGCCATATCTTTTAGATAAATGGTATTCCAGTGCCAAGACACGATCAATTGTTCATGGATTGGATGTTGTCACACACACACCCACACACAGTAGCAAGTATATAACGTATTGTATGAACTCTATACAAGAAAATTTTCATCGGCCTGGGGGCTGGGACTTTCTATTAAATGCGTCAGTTCGCATATAACAGATCTGTTTCCGATATTTATTTAACTGGGTGGGTGTATTTTCAGGGACCTCATAGATATAGAAAGAGAGACAGAGAGAGAGTGGGAACCCTACTACACCATTATTGAGTTATTTATTGGCAAGAATATAAATGGCAGCCCACACTTGCTCCTTAAGGCTACCTCATCCATCCCAGCACCTCCACAACTCTAGAAAATAAAGAAAGAAAAAAACCGCTAACGCTTATTTTTTTCCTTTATTCAATTCATCTTCAATTTCTTTTTTTTTTTGTTTAAAATGCTTTGGATTATTTTTAATTAAAAATAAAAAGAGGGTAAAAGAGACAAGTGCATTGTTTGTTTATTTATTTATTATTACGATTGATATCTGAATATTAACTAATCTATGCCCTCGGGGCTTGGTGTAGAGGTTAGCGTGCTAACCTCGTATACCAAACGTCGCGGGTTCGGACCCCAGGCAGTCCGATGATTTTATTTAAGCCATTTGGATACCAAAAGTGTGAATGTTTAAAAAAAAAAAAAAAAAAAAAAAAACTAATCTATTGTTGAGAAGGATGACTCATTCTTCTCAACAATATCCACCAGACTGCCCCTATCTTCATCCCTAATCTATTGTATTAACTTGTCAGGTTAATCATTTGTAAGCGCTCTATTCAATAAATGATACCACACCCTTCATTTTTTATTTATTTATTTATGTATTTAATTATTTGAGCATTTAGCTGCGAAGCTTTCTTGCCCTTACAATACTTAATTAACAGTTTAACATTTAAAAACCTAAATTCAAAATAATAAATCCTTCTTCTTCATCTTTTCTTCACCTTCACCGTCCAACAAAAGTAACAAAGAAAAGTTAATAATTTCCTAACTCAAGCCGGCTGGATTCATATCAAAAATTCGATGTCGAGATTTTGATGGATATACACGTTTTGAGGTCACCTGAACCCAAAAATTGGTTTTCGCAACATGATCTGTCTGTCTGTGTGTCGGTCTGGGTTCAATTTAAAGCATGAAAGAATTAAGCTAGGAGGGTGACATTTTATATTTAAGTTAGACACCTCCCTAAGGCGTGAAAAAAAAGCTTTTAAACCAAATCTGTCAAAAACTTATAGTACTTTATTGATATAGTTTTTCAGTTTTTTTCGATTTTCTCAAAATTTGCTCCATCGATTTTGATTAAAATTCAAAACCAATTATTTTTTAGATGCTCTTTAAAATATATATTCTCATATTGCCCTTGAAATCTTCTGAAGACCACTTTACTCTTGTACTCCATAGAAAAGATAGGAGAAATGGTTGCCATGGTAACAAAATATAAATATTTTCCTATACTTATAAATTTTACATCTTGAATTCTAATATATCGGTGGAAACTAAATATATGTCGACACAAAAAATCTGGTGTGATAAGCACAAAACACAACTTTCGATTACCGAAAGTAAGAGAAAGTTGTGTGCTGTTCGACAGTCACACCAGATTTTTTGTATTTATTGTTGTTTCTGGAAAGTAACATCATTTCTTCAGTGAGGGAGAAATCAATTATAAAATATATATTCATTTCAACATTAATTTTAGTTAATTTACATAAGAGATTCTTTAGAAACGTTTTAGTATCTTTTTATTGAATTTAAAGTTTGAAGTGATAAAGTTGGCAAAAGAGCAGCAGCAGCAGCAGCCAACATCTTTAAATGGAATTATTTATGAAGCACTTTTGGTTGTTAATAAGATTCAAACAACATGTCTAATGCCAAAAAGAAAAAAAATAGAATAAGATTAAATCAAATTAAAATTTGAAGAATCTGTACCTTTTTTTTTTTTGAAATTTATCTTCAAGAAAAAAGAGAGAACAAAAAAAAAAATGAAATTTCGAAAAACCAAAAGAGGTCAAATAGGAATCTATAAGTCCCGTTCCGGGCGAAAAAATTTATTTGGCTATCTTTTGACTTAGGGAATCTGAGTGATTTTAATTAACTACTTATTTTGTGCCTGAAGGTACCGAGTTCGCTTCTCATCCCGGGCGAGAAAAATGTACGAGAAACTCCTCTGGATCCGCTCTTGGGTAGGCCTACACGAGCAATGTGTGGCCGGCAATGATTGCTGGTCGATATTGACCATCAGGCGGATGTGATGCTCTTTGTGTCGATGGTTGATGTCTGGCCGTCGCTTGGCTTAATAATATTTTTCCAAATACTTGTACACTATGAGGAGCCATCAGGCTCTATGTACATTTTAATTTAATTTAAAATAAATAAAATAAATATTGCATATTGCTAGGAGTATGTTCATATGACTCGACAATATATCCGTGAAGCCGGCAATATGACCGCAATATGGCCCGCATTGCTACTAGTTGCCGGCAAGGTTTTTTGATATCGCGAAAATATTGCCGGGCAACACTGTTATCATAACATTGCCGAGACATATTTGGCTATACATTGCCCAGGAATATTTCTACAACACATCGCCCAAAAATATTGCCAGACAATGTTTTCATAAACATGCATTTTTTGTTGCTCTTGTATAGTAGGGTGGGTCGTTTTGCCACTTTTTCGGAGCGAAATGTAATACCCGGCCAAAGTGGCCCACCCACATGGACATTACAGATATAATTTTTTTCAAATCGGACAATATCTTCTGTGAGAATTTTTACCTCAAAGTTTCGAAATTTCGACTGAAAATCCCAAAATTGTCATTAAGTTTAGTTGGGTTATAAAAGCGACCATATTTTTGGATCACGAGATGTCACTTGCGATGAATACTGACATTCTAGCCTCAAAATGCCAGTTATCTGCCCTTGGAAGGACCAGAGGTGCCTCATCTGGGCGCGTGATTGTATTCAATTTCCCCCGTATTCGGCCCCAAAGGAGGCATCTCTGGCCCTTGCAGGGGCATATAACTGGCATTTTGAGGCTAGAATGTCAGTTTTCATCGCAAGTGACATCTCGTTATCCAAAAATATGATCGCTTTATAACCCAACTAACCTAAATGACAATTTTGGGTTTCAGCCGAAATTTCGAAAGTTTGAGGTGAAAATTCTCGAATAAGATATTGTCAGAGTTGAAAAAAAATTATATCTGTAATGTCCATATGGGTGGGCCACTTTTGCCGGGTATTATGCTCCGAAAAAAGTGGAAAAACGATCCACCCTAGTGTACAGTATAGGCCCCTTAATAAAATTCACATTAAAAAAAGACAGCCCTTTTGATTTTTCAAATGATTGGTACGCAATTCAATTGAAATAAATTTCTCGCTTGGGACGGGAAACGAACCTGGGACTCCAGGCACGAGAAGCTACAGGTTGTTAACTACACCGAAATGTCTACAATAAATAAAGTTTTTCTTTATTTTGTACATTCTCCCTCTCCATAATTTATTCTTTTAAAATTTTCTCTGCTATTGAATTAAATGCAAATAAGATTTTTTCTATCCCAAAAAAAAAAATCTTTTTTAAAATAAATCACCTGAGAATGATCCTGTACATTTAATCAATTTCTATAATAATTAATAATAAAATTGACATTGAAAAAAAAGGACAGCCCCTTTTGATTTTTCAATCCCTTTGTATTTACAAACATTCCCACTTACTCTCTTTTCCTATTAAATAATCCCTTTAGACCCCTTGAGCTGAATGGTCAAAGGGCGAACAATTTTATCATTAATTACTAATTCCTTTTGCCAAACTATAAAATTCTTTCAGTGAATATTTTAATCAATTAAAGGAAAATATTTTTTTCTAACCTTTTCATCTCTTAAAATCAATGATGATGATGATGATGATGAGGGAATAAATTATAATAAATGGACTTTTTTTTCTCTATTTAAGAAATCTCTTTTTCTTTAAATTTTTTTTTTTTTTTTTTTTTGAGTTGCTTCTTTGGTTGGAATTTTAAAAGCTAATTTTCTACTACTGTACTTTGTGACCTGTGCAGTACTCCCTAAGAAGCCTGCTACTATTTTATTTTACTTTCTCTTACCTCTATATATGTTAATATATAGAGAGAGAAAGTATTGGATTCATGCTAAAAATTTGATGTCGAGATTTTGACACGTTTTGAGGTTTTCGGACATGATTTGTCTTTGTGTGTGTGTGCATTAAAGGCTCTATTGTATTTCTAATTTATAAAAACATTTTATATGAAATTAAAATAATCCGCCGACCCCGCACCGCCGGGATTAATTAATTAGATTCAGATAATTAATAATTAATTTAGATAACATGAAAACTTGAGACTTTATACTCTAAAAGAAAATAGAGAAAAATAAAAATATTTATTTCCTTCAAATACTAAAAAAGCAAATTTTTAAAAATTTACTAGGGATTTTATTTTATAAATTTTTAAAAATTTTAATTTTATTAGATTTTTTATTTTTATTAAGTTAAAATTTTTAAAAAGAGTTTTTTAAGAGTTTTGATAAGATCACTAGCAAATTTTTAAAAATTTTAATTTTATTAAATTTTTTATTTTTATTAAGTTAAAATTTTTAAAAATTTGCTAGTGATCTTATCAAAACTCTTTTTAGGCTATAATCTATAGATATATAGTAGATTTATTTTATACTATTTGAAGGAAATAAATATTTTTAATTTTCTTTATTTATTTATTTATTTTTTTTTGCCCCTCCCCCCTCTGTTTCAAATTCGTTCCGGCGCCCCTGTTAGGCACCCCCCTGGGACGTGACACGAAGCTTTTGAACAAAATCGACCAAAGAGTACTAGTACTTTACTGATGCACTTTTTCAGTTTTGTTTTCGATTTTCTCAAAATTCGCTCCAATGATTTTGATTAAAATTCAAAAATATAAATTATTTTTTAGATACTCTTTAAAATGTATATTCTCATTTTGCCATTGAAATCTTACGAAGAACACTTTACTCTTGTACTCCATAAGAAAGATAGGAGAAATGGTTGTATTGGTAACAAAATATAAATTTTTTCCCATACTTCTAAATTTTACATCTTGAAATCCGTACTGTCGGAAAGTAAATATATGTCGACACAAAAAATCTGATGTGACAAGCACAGAACACATCGATTACCGAAGGTAAGAGAAAGTTGTGTGCTGTGTGACCAGTCACCCTAGATTTTTCATAATTAAGAAAAAGCGAGCCAGTTGGTGAAGGCCCAGGGGGCCGAAGCGGGCTTCGCGGCTAGTTTAGAAAAATTTTTCTATCACTTGGGATCCGAACCCATGTCCACTAGCTATAGAGGTTGTTTTTATTTTTTATTTAAATAAAATAGACTTGATGATAAACATTTCTATTTATTAATGATTTTTTCTACTCCCTTCTTTTGCTTGTTGTTGTTGTTTTTGTTTTCCATTCCTAATTTTCCTTCATTAGAGTTAATTAAATTTGTAACTAAATTCAGTTTCCATTCTCAAAAAAAAAAAAAGGAGAAAGAAAAAAAAAACGATGCGAAGCGTTTTTTAAACAACACAATTAGTCCCCCTTTTTTTCCCTCCACTCTTTCTTTTAATTTAATTACTTGTTACGTTTATTAAAAAAAAAAAAAAGAATAATCGAAATTTTTTTGATATATATTTTTAACTCAAATTAAACTAAATAAAGTATTCGATAAATACTTTCTTTTTTTTTTTAATCGAAAAATGGTTCTTTTTTTTGGTGGCATGCAACAACAAAGGAACGCACACATTTTGTTTGGATCATTAAAAAGAGGAATGTTTGGTATTTTTCTTTTTTTTTTTATATAGGCACTTATTCGTGAATTAATGTCGAAAATGTAAAAACATACATCCGGCCAGAAAAGTAATTATTTATCTATTTTTAAAGGAACCGGGTGGTCCAGTTGCATTTTTATTCGTTTCTTTTCTTTCATGTTATAAAAAAGATTTGCATTGTGAATGAAAAATACAGAACAGGATTCTACTAGTGTAATTGTACTGTGAGCACCACAATTAAGTCCCCACGTGATAGCTTTAGCCTTAATAATATGGTATAGTATATGGTGTAAAGTGAAATAATTTTAATGACCGAAAAGGTAAAACGTAAAATCTGGTACAGATGATTTTATTTTACCTTTTCAAATTTAAAATTATTTCATCATTTACCATATTCCATAACATATACTTAAGGCTAATGCTATCAGGTAGAGGACTTAATTGTGGCGCTCACTGTACAAAAGGAGAGCAATCAGGACTGTTCCTGGCTTTGTTGTCGGCTCCATACCATTGACCATCATCTTTGGATCCTCTAGAAATTATGTATTATAATTTTTTTTAGCATACATTTATTTTACTTTTTGTTCTTCTGGTTTTGGTATTATTAATCTTATTGATTGAAATTCCTATTAGGATCCCCCTCTATTGACCCGAGGCTTTCGTGCACGAAGACACACACCTCAGTCGGCCTCTGGCCGTAGCCATTTACCGGCACCTTGTGAAGTTACATTATTTGGAATCTCTAGCTCCTCCTCCTCCTGCGTTCGTTTCAAGCTAATGAACTTATTCTTATTTTTGATTCCACCCTGTTCCTTTTATCCAACCTCTTCTATGCTAGGAAGGATGTCCTAGTTCGAGGAGGGACTTCCTCAGCACCTTTTGAGGTCCCCTGAGTCCAAAAAAGTGGTTTTCGCGACATGGTCTGTCTGTCTGTTCAATTTAAAGCATTAAGGAATTGAGCTAGGAGGTTGAAATTTTATATTTAAGTGAAGTACCCTCCTGAGGCGTGAAAATAAGGTTTTAATCCAAATCGACCAAAAAGTACTAGTACTTTACTGATGTACTTTTTCATTTTTTTCGATTTTCTTCAAATTCGCTCGAACGATTTTGATTAAAATTTAAAAATCATTATTTTTTAGATGCTCTTTAAAATTTATATTCTCATTTTGCAATTGAAATCTTCTAAAGATCACTTTACTCTTGTACTTCATAGAAAAGATAGGAGAAATGGTTGCCATGGTAACAAAATATAAATATTTTCCCATATTTATAAATTTGACATCTTATATGGGGGTAAAAAATTTCTTGAATTCTATTATATTGGCAGAAACTAAATATATCTCGACACAAAAAACCTGGTGTGACTAGCACAGTACGCAACTTTCTTTTACCAAAGGGAGCGTACGAGTATTACGTAACGCAATTTGGGGGGGGGGGGGGGGTTGAACAACGCGTTACGTAACTGGTATTTTAGCGACTTTCCGGTACTTTTCGCAATAAAATTGTGACTTTTAGATAAAAATAGCCACTTGAGCGTTACGTAACGTCTAGGGGGGGGGGGGGTCCAGAAAAATGTTACGGCGCGTTACATGGAGAGGGGAGGGGGGGGGTCAAAAATTGCGTTACTTAATACTTGTACGCTCTCAAAGGTAAGAGAAAGTCGTGTGCTCTGCGACCAGTCACACCAGATTTTTTTAAATTATTTAGAAACTAATTTTAATAGGCCTATATCCATCCATTCGTTTAATCAGATTTTTTTTTTCAAATCCATGTTTATTTCACAAAGATAAAAAAAAAAAAGAAAAAATGATGGCAGATGCGATTGTTGTTGTTGTTGTCCTCTCTCTCTCTCTCTCTGGCATGCAAAAATCTTTTTCACCCTTAAATCCTTGCACTGGTTTTCCTAAGGGATTGGCGTCGGGAATTCCTCTTTTCTCTTGCTTGCTTGCCTTCAGGGATGGAGAGAGAGAGTT
The DNA here is from genome assembly GCA_023213315.1 of Euborellia annulipes. Taxonomy (NCBI): domain Eukaryota; kingdom Metazoa; phylum Arthropoda; class Insecta; order Dermaptera; family Anisolabididae; genus Euborellia; species Euborellia annulipes. Next base: position 59,877 of record JAKCPI010013033.1, on the reverse strand, counting down.
TTCCTCCTTTAAACTCATCTCTCTCTCTCTCTCTTTCGCACACGCAGCCACTTAGTCTACACACACATGCTTCACTCTCCTTTATACAAATATATTTCCATTGGGGTGAGTTTCGAGCTCTGAGGTTAATTTATGAATACTTAGATTTTATTGCTTGCATATGCTTTTCTCTCTCTCTCTTTCTAAACATCTTTCATCTCCCTCTTCTTTATGCATTTCAATGCATTTTCTGTTTATATATATATAAGATAAATAAAATTGGTATTTTTATCTCTTTCTATAGCTAATATGTCTTTGTTTCTTTAGGCCATTTAGAGAGGATAATTATTTCGTCACGGCAGGGCCGGAACTAGATGATTTTATAGGGGGGGGGGGGGCAAAATTTTATTTGCCGCCCCTCCTTAAAATTTTCCTTGATCTCAAAAATTTTTTTTTTATTTTTTTTTTTTTTTTCGGTACCCCATGTTCCAACCTAAAATATTTTTTTTTTTTTTTGAGAAAAAAAAAAACCCCCCCCCCCCCGAAACTTTTTTTTCGCGGGCCGCCGGCGCAACAATTTTTTTTCCGGCAGAAAATTTTTTTTTTTTTTTTTTAGAGACACTAAATTTTTGCCGCCCGCGGAACCTAAATTTTTTCCATTCCGGAAAAAATATTTTTCTTTTTTTTTTTTTTTTTGGACGCTAAATTTTTGCCACCTGAGCACCTGAGTAACCAAAAACCAGAACCCGCGACGTTTGGTATACGAGGTTAGCACGCTAACCTCTACACCAAGCCCCGAGGGCGTCACAGTGGTTCATTTTCCATATCTAGCTGGATAAAACTAACACTGGAATAAAAATAATTTTTTTTTCTAATTGTACTTTTATTATTATTTTTGTTTTTAAGATATGATGACTTTTTGCCATCTGTCTTTTAAGTGGACACCAAAAACCAACCGTCACTTTTCTTATACACTCTGTTACGTGATCATCACAGTCTTGTAATCTTAATTTGTTTATTATAGAGGTGTAGACACTATAGTTTCTATTGATTCACTTCGCCAAAGAAAGTTCTTCGAGTGAGTCCATTTTTACCAAAAGTCACAGATGTAACAACCTTTGTAATCTTAGCTGAATTGTACCTGAAGAAGACCACAGAATGAGTGGCCGAAACGTTGTAATTGTTACAAATAAACCACAGTTAAACCGAAAATCTAATTCTTTTACTAATTAAAAAAAAATTATTACCAAAAGAAATAGAAATAAATTTATTCAAATTCGGGCTAGAGCTAGAAAGCCCCATTAACCTTCTTAATGTACAAATTTTTTGTCTGTCCGACCATACATTATTAATACAAAGTTATTCTTTTCAAACTACTACCAATTACTCAGTTTTTATTTAGGTATAATTTGACGTTGCAGGCTCCCCAAAGCACAATGAAATCTCTACTTTCACACCTATTTAATATAGGCCAAATACCGCCAGCCTAGGAACCCCTAGCCAGAGAGGCCCAACCTCACTCCCCTCAAGAAAGCAACCAGGGATCGCGACCTCTTCAGGGAGACCGTTCCAGAGACGAACCGACTCCACCCGGAACGACCTACCGTGTAAAATAGTTCTATGATTAGGCATTTGTAGGTCGTATGGCTTTATACTAGACCCCACCCTAGTAAAATAATCCCGCAGATATTCTGGGCATTCGCCCCCCAGGATCCTCCACGTGATCCTGGGACGGCAGCTCCGAAACCCTCAGCCACCCCAACATTGTAAATGGGGGAAATGTGAGCATCCCTTCTGAGTTTGCTGACGAACTTGACCGCATAATTTTGTGACCTTTGTAACCTGTTTGTCAGGACGCAGGTCAGGTCCGTCATAGCGATTAAACTGTAAATGAAATGAGGGAGCACCAGGGATTGATTGCACCAATTTGGCTCTCAGACGGACACTAATGAAGAATTTTATATTTTTCACAATTGTTATAATTATAATGCACGTTATAACTTAATTATATTTTATCCTTAATTTATATAAGTATTTTTAGGAAGGTGAAGAAAATAGACTTTATTTTTCGGCCCAAAATTATTTATTATCAATGTCAACGTTTCGGGTACTATACGTCACCCATCCTCAGGGCAAAGGTCGTAAAAAGTCTTTTGTGTCTCCAGCACTCGTGTAACAACAGCATTGACTCAGAGTGGCTCGTGGTTAAAACTGGCATGTTGTAATTTGGCTATATGGTGAGCTGAAGCCTAAAATACAGCCATCATTTCAAACAACAAAATAATTGTTGTATTTGTTACACGAGTGCTGGAGGCACGAAAGACGGCCTTCCTCCATTTTAAAGTTAGATAGCATTATGTCTATTTTTGAGCCCCGGCAGGCAGTCTCTTTGTTAGTGAGGTTGCAGCTCGAGCAGGCGTCTAGATTTGTGACGCAGTTCTAATTGCGCTTACTAGATGGCGTTCGTTTTTTTAAGATATTTTCGTGTCAATGAAATTTTAATTTGATTAGTATAATAAGCGGATGATAGATTTTGTTAAAACAATTAAAATCTGACAATAAGATCTTCAAGAAGGTTAGTCTCCACGAAATGAAACTCTCTATTGAGGAAACAGTTTCGGTTTTAATGAAATATACCATTATCAGTAGACATGGGTGATACTTATCAATCTATATTTTTATCAGGTAGGAAAAGTAACAGGTACACATAATGGGTACGAGCAAAAAATATCAGGTATTTAAATACCAAAGTAAAAATCAGATAACTTATTTATTAAAAAAAAAATATATATTTTTTTCATTTTCTCTCTTTCTTAAAGTGAAGAAAAGAGAAATAATGTATAAGTAATAATTAGATTTGTATTTAATTATTATAGGGCCTAGTGAGAAAAGTAGAGTAAAAAATGTAAAAATGATTCGGAATGACGTTCGAAAAGCGCGCCAGAGCTAGCGAAATTGCCCTGTCAGGAGAGAAGAGACGGGGCGGGGCGTCGCGAGTTGAGGGTTGCAAGAGAGAAGGAATGAGAGAACAGGAGATACGAAAACTGTATCGGGTAAAGACGCTCTAAAGTGAAAAGCAAGTATTTGATCAATGCGCATGCGCGAGATATCAGATACGAGTGAGAAAGGAATACGCGTCCTGTTCAGGTCCAGTCGAGTATGCCCGAGTTGTTGATACTCAAATAACAGATAAAAAAAGTATATGTTATTTGCTCGGTATTCGTTTCTCACTCGAATCTGATATCTCGCTCGCGCTTGCGCATTGATCAAATACTTTCTTTTCACTTTAGAGCGTCTTTTCTTTACCCGATACAGTTTTCGTATCTCCTGTTCTCTCATTCCTTCTCTCTTGCGACCCTCAACTCCCGACGCCCCGCCCCGTCTCTTCTCTCCTGACAGGGCAATTTCGCTAGCTCTGGCGCGCTTTTCGAACGTCATTCCGAATCATTTTTACATTTTTTACTCTACTTTTCTCACTAGGCCCTATAATAATTAAATACAAATCTAATTATTACTTATACATTATTTCTCTTTTATTCACTTTAAGAAAGAGAGCAGAAATGAAAAAAATATATTTTTTTTTTAATAAATAAGTTATCTGATTTTTACTTTGAAACTATTTTTTTTTTTATATATAAAAACATTAATTAAAAAAATAAAAATATATGTAACTGTGAATTGAAATACATAATGAATAGAATTAAATTAAATTTCGTTCGCCGGCACAGAAATTTGTTAATTATTTTTCTAATGCAGTATATAAATTGACATTTTAAATTTGGAGACATGTCAGTTCAGTCAGTTTGGAAAACTCTTTAGTAATGAATAATTATGAGTTTGTTCTCAACACAAGAATAAATAGGGTAGAAAACATTTGAAGAAATGTTAGACACGTTGTTATTGACTTGAATTAATGTAAAGTTAGCGTTGCTGGGTGAAATTTGTTTCGGGTACAAAAGTATCAGGTAAAAATATCGGGTCAGAACAAGTACCTGTAACAGCTGGTACCTGGTACAGCAAAATCGAGTAATGACCCATGTCTAATTATCAGTCCATTTTTTGAGCTGAAAGCATTGTAGATAAAATCACTGTAAATAAAATCCCTCATTAATAAAAACAATTTTGTATCTTAAACTTGGCGCTTCGTATAAGCTGATTGCATTGCCTTGTATTTTATACAAATAATTTATGTATAATACACATCTACTGACAACTCCGCAATATGACTCAATGCTTTGTCATTTGAGCTCACACTGTATGTATCAGTTATATATTGTTTGTAAATATTCAAATAATCTTTTGTTATTTTGTTTTTTTCTCTAACTCAACAATGCTTTCAGCTCAAAATGGACTGATGATGGTTATATTTCATTAAAACCGAAACTGTTTCCTCAATAGAGAGTTTCATTTCGTGGAGACTAACTACCTGGCTGCTTGCTCCTTTATCCTCTTATTGTCAAATATAACAGCCACTTCATCTCTTCAATACAATTAAAATCTTGTATTAATATTTATGCATTCTTCAAATTTGTGATCTCATTCATTTATGTTTATTTAATCTTTCAGAAAAAATCATCCCAAACATATTTTGTTCATTCATTGTAGCGTAAACAAAAACTTTTATCGTCTTCTCTTCTATATGGCATTCATAACATTTCTTTTCTATTGACTCAAATAAAATTTTATTTTTTACTTGCCATTTCACTTGGAAGAAAATTTATTTTTTATATACACTCTATTGTCCTATTGTTTTTATTAGAGAACGCAACAATAGATTATATTTTTTACTTTCTCTTACCTCTATATATATGTTAAGGGGGTTCAGGAGCGACGTCTAAACGTACTTTAAAAAAAACTAGACTATTATAAGGAATTTTTTAATGTGGTTTTTTTTTAAAATGAATTAAATTCATAAAAGATTATTGAGACATCGAGCTATAATTTTTTCAATGACTTATTAAAAAATTATCGTAATTAATTTTTTTGTTATCAAGCAAATACAAAAAAACAATCTGTCCCAATAATCTTTAATTTTTTTTAAATTTAAAAATGAATTTATTGTTATTATTAATCACATATTAATTAAGAAATTTTTTAAATAAGTTTAGATGATTTATTTAAAAATCAAATGTCAAATTAGTTCAGCATTCTTGCAATAGATGGCAGGCTAGTCTAACAGCCGATCCCCTAATAGCCCATATCTGGCCTATATTTATATATTTTTATGCTTTTATAAAAGATAAATAATATATAATAACATTTATAAAGTATTTATTGTTAAAAGACCAATGAAAATCAACCAAATGCATTAAATATTATTAGCTACCATTCTGCCATCTCTTGGCAAATTTTTGAATTACTTGATTTTTTGGGCATACTTTTTATGACACACTACGCCATCTTTTGGGAAAAACATGCGTAACACCTTCGTTTCTATTTCGCCTTAAATTGTTTTGTATTTAATGAAAATATCTATTTGATTGCTCCCAGCCACCGAGGACTTATTCTTCTTTCTTTGCACTCCTTCCTTTATTTTATTGAACAAGTCGGCCTGTACCACAGAGATTAATATGGCCTCTTGTATCCTGGGTCCACTTATCCTGATCTTCGCAATGCATACGGGAACTAATCACTATTAGCGCTAGAAAATATATTAATATGCGTGTAAATCATGATCCCATTAAAGCGGATTTTATTGAAGTGATACTTCTTTGCACGATTCATGCCCATCAAAGCGTTGCGATATTCCTCTCCGCTCAAGTGCGTGGATTTGTCTCATTGGAACTTCATCATCTAATTAATTCACTTATCCTTTGACTCGATACTTCTCTCTAATTACTTTAATTAATTAAATGTATGGGGTAGATATGTTAATAGGGATAATATTTTTGTTTCTATTTAATAGAAAGCAAAGAGACTAGATACCGTCGTAACTTAGATGTTTTTGTGTGTGTATATGATTTTGGAATAGTTTGTGAATAGAGAGAGAGAGAGAGAGAGAGAGAGAGTGGATGAGCCTTTCTATCAGGGATCAAAGGGTTCTAGGATATCAAACGAATCCTACTTCTAAGCTTTCTTCTCTCCCGCTCTCTGGTTCAACGAATATTTTGAAATAGTCCATAAAAGTTTTTTTTTTTTTTTTTTAATCAAAATTAAAAATATACATGCCCTGGCTTTTAATACAGAGGTACATTTTCTACTGAGGTGTGGAATGAATAAAATTAATTTGTGCCATAAAACAGAGGTAGAGATCTCGCCTGATGGGCAAAGTGTCTCGCTTGATTTTCTTGGAGCCCTTGACCAGTGGCTCATAGAGAAGACATTATCTTCTCATGGCTGGGGTCCCGGTCCCGGGTCCGCACCACGCCCCAAGCGAGAAAAATTTATTTAATTTGAATTGATTACAGATCATTTGAAATAATTAGGAATGGGGTCTAAATGGACTTTTTGACCCTTATATGCCGAAAAAGAACTTAAATTAAAAAAAAAAAAAAAAACAAACTTGGAATCTTGGAAAATTATTTTTTTTCCAAAATTTCTATTATCTTCTGAGCAATTAAGTGAATGTGTTTTTTAAAGCTTTTGTGGTTTGAAATATTATTATTAGAAGAATTTTTAATCATAGACCACATTTTTTGTATTAAATATTTATTAAAAATATATAAATAGTGTAGCCGTTGCTATGAGGCTGAAATTTTATATTTAAGTTAAACACCCCCGGGACCGACAAAATAAGCTTTTAATCAAAATCGGCCAAAAAGTACTAGTACTTTACTGATGTACTTTTTCAGTTTTTTTCGATTTTCTCAAAATTCGCTCTAACGATTTTGATTAAAATTCAAAAATCAATTATTTATTAGATGCTCTTTCAAATGTATATTCGCGTTTTGCCCTCAAAATTGTTTGAAGCACACTTTACTCTTGTGCTTCATAGGAAAGATAGGAGAAATAAATGGTTGCCATGGTAACCGAATTTAAATCTTTTTCTTTTTATTAGATTAAAAAACAATTATTATTTAAACACCCATTTTTTTTTTTCGGAGAAAACATATCTCTCTCTCTCACAAAACTATCTTCTCTCTTTCTTCGCGTTTTAAATTTTTCTACCTTATCTTCGCATTTGGCCAATGTTAATTTCCTATAGGGATTTGTATGTTAATTTCGATTCAAAGGGGGGTCCCCGTTGGAACTTTTTACGCATTTAAAATTTTTTTTCCAATTCTTATGAAATTTTGTATTTATTTACGAATCTATATTGTGTATAAAATGTCCAAATATGAGATTAAAATTTTGAAAAATAACCATAGTTTATTTCAAGCAATCAACATTTAAAATGCAAGTTTGAAACTAAGTTGCTATGGGAAACTAAATATATCTCGACACAAAAAATCTGGTGTGACCAGCACAGTGCACAACTTTCTCTTACCGAAGGGTAAGAGAAAGTTGTGTGCTGTGCGCGTTACACCAGATTTTTTTATATACAGCGACGTCAGCGCCATCCAGGGGCGGATTAAAGGGGGGGGGGGGGGCGATCGCCCCCCCCCCCCCGCCCCCGAGAAGAAATTCACAAAGTTAAAAAAAAACTAGTAATCTAAAGAAATTATGATTTCCGCTCTTTAGTTTCAATTGAATTTGTTACCAATCAATTTAAATAAATAGGAAAGGGGTCAAATGGCCATAGATGCCGTCAAAGTCCTTAAATAAAAAAAAATAAAAAAAAATCCCCCCCCCCGAAAAAATGGCATTAATCCGCCACTGGCGCCATCTGTCGGCATTTCTGTGAAGTTAGATTCAAATTTTTTTGAAGAACAAGAATAAAGTGGTCTTCAGAAGATTTCATTGGCAAAATGAGAATATACATTTTAAAGAGCATCTAAAAAAATAATTGATTTTTGAATTTTAATCAAAATCGTTGGAGCGAATTTTGAGAAAATCGAAAAAAACTGAAAAAGTACATCAGTAAAGTACTAGTACTCTTTGGTCGATTTTGTTCAAAAGCTTCGTGTCACGTCCCATAAGGGTACAAAACTTAAATATAAAATTTCAACCTCCTAGCTCAATTACTTCATGCTTAAAATTGAACACACACACACACAGACAGACAATGTTGCGAAAACCACTTTTTTTGGATTCAGGGGACTTGTATATTCATCAAAATCTCAACATCGAATTTTTGCCATGAATCCATTACTTTCTCTATATATTAACATATATATAGGTACGAGCAAGTAAACAATAAAAGCATAGCATCTGGTTTTTCAAACTATTTTCCATTTAATATAAATCTTTAATTTTTTCTTCTTATTATCAATTATTAAAGGAAATGCATTTCGTTTTCATAATCTAGTATTTCTAAAACACTTAATTTCCCATTTGGATAAATAAATAAAATAAAAGCGAGAGAGAGAAAACAATATTCCCCTCGCGTGTTTTATTCACTATGAAATGAATAAACTTTTATAGATGCCTTATTATTTATTTATAAACAAATTGATAAAATATGTCTGCCTCAACGTTTGGGTCATATTTTCTCGCTCTCCAAATATTATTATACCAATAACACTTGTAAGCCAAACATACTTATTCATATTTGGTTGACTCACACACACACACACAAATATCATCATCACCACTTGCTCTCTTATCCTTTCATACATTTATTTATAAATCCATGAATGTTTTGCAAGTCACATCATCGGACGAGGGGGTGGATTTTCTTATCCGAATCGTAAAAAAAAAAAAAAAAATATTCCCTTTAAATCATTCGATGGGAGAAAAAAAAGGAGGAAAGAAAAAGGGAATTATATTATAGGGCGATAATTGTGTGAGGTTTCTCTCTTCTTTAGGAACCTATCATTAGAAATTCCTTAGGTAGGAATTAAAGAGAAATACAATGTAAACATGTCAAGTAAGAGGATGAGATATTTCCGCTGTTTTTTTTTTTTTAGATTTAATGTTTAGGGAGGCTCCCCTGCGCCCGGGGACCTCAGCCATCCTAAATCCGCACCTGAACAAGTGTTAGAAAATGTTATTCCTGCTTAAAGCTTTTTTATTGCTTTAAAATACAAATTCCAATCATTTTTTTTGTGAATAAAATAAAAATTTTATTAATTGGATTGAAAGAAATTATTTTGATATTATTATAAATGAAATTATAATCAAAGATTGAACGTATTTTGAACAAAAGAGGGATTAGATTAGATTAGATTTTAATGTTTCCTCTCTTTTACTTTCTCTTACCTATGTATATAGAAATTATTGGTATAAGTCAAAAATTCGATATCGAGATATACACGTTTTGAGGTCCTCTGAATCCAAAAAAGTGGTTTTCGCAACATGGCCTGTCTGTGTGTCTATCTGTCTGTTAACAAAATATCTCAAGAATGAAAGAAGGCGTACAAGTATTACGTAACGCAATTTTTTCCATGTAACGCGCCGTAACATTTTTCTGGACCCCTCCCCCCTAGACGTTACGTAACGCTCAAGTGGCCATTTTTATCTAAAAGTACCGGAAAATTGCTAAAATACCAGTTACGTAACGCGTTGTTCAATCCCCCTCCCCCCCTTGTAACGCATGGTAACGTTTTATGAGACCCCCCTGCCCCCCAAATTGCGTTACGTAATACTTGTACGCTCCCAAAAGAGCTAGGAGGTTGAAACTTTATATTTAAGTGAGGTACCCTCCTGAGGCGTGAAAATAAATAAGCTTTTAATCCAAATCGACCACAAAGTACTAGTTCTTAACTGATGTATTTTTCCAGTTTTTTTTCGATTTTTTCAAAATTCGCTTCAACGATTTTGATTAAAATTCAAAAATCAATTATTTTTTAGATGCTCTTTAAAATGTATATTCTCATTTTGCCATTGAAATCGAACAAAGACTACAAGTACTTTTTACTTTTTCTTGACCTATATTTGGTGTACTTATTTTATTTATTTTTTTTTTTAGAAGAATGACAGGAGGTAGCAGCCAGGAAGGAGCGTCTCCAAAACAATGAAACTTCCAGATATTCGCAACGCTTCGGTCGAAATTTATTTGACCATCCTCAGGCAATCAGGAGTTGTCATATGTAAATTTATATAAATATATTTATGCATATGATGTTCTGGAATTGTTAATAACATTTAAAAATTAATTTTGCTATTAGGCAATCGGAAGGCTTAGATATGTGAGGAGGTAAGCCTAATAGCAAAATTAATTTTTTAATGTTATTAACAATTCCAGAACATCATATGCATAAATATATTTATATAAATTTACATATGACAACTCCTGATTGCCTGAGGATGGTCAAATAAATTTCGACCGAAACGTTGCGAATACCTGGGAGTTTCATTGTTTTGGAGACGCTCCTTCCTGGCTGCTACCTCCTGCCATTCTTCTAAGATATTAATCACAGCCACTTCTTCCACACTCGAGAAATTTGATCTACTTGTTCAGTTTTTTTTCGAATTATTCAAAATTCGCTCCAACGATTTTGATTAAAATTCAAAAATCAATACAATACAGTTCAAATGTATATTCTCATTTTGCTATTGTAATCTTCTGAAGACCACTTTACTCTTGTACTCCATAGAAAGAATAGGAGAAATGGTTGCCATGGTAACAAAATATAAATATTTTCCCATGATTATAAATTTTACATCTGAATTCAAATGTACCGTACTGTCGGGAACTAAATATATGTCGACCCAAAAAATCTGGTGTGACAAGCACAGAACATAACTTTCGATTATCGAAGGTATTAGAAAGTTGTGTTCTGTGCGATCAGTCACACCAGATTTTTTTCCTATTTATTTTCGTTTAAGTGCTATTTTTTTAAACCCCATTTTCATCCTACATTAAAGAAGTATATTTCTATATGGTACTAATTAAATCCGTTTGATAAACTTTTATAGTAAGGTGTCTCCCCATCTCTCTCTCAAGATTTCTTCAAGTACTAAGCTAATGAATGGCTGTTAATCCCGGCCGAAGTCTAAGAGGTTTTGTCCTTGGACGTTAATCCACCTCGGGTCGTTAGTGCCCCTGGGAGAGAGGGTGTTTTCGGGGGGTATCACTCATGCAATATAGATGGCCAGGCTTTTACGGCACCCGGAGGTTCTCCGGGTGTGGCTCCTGTGCGTTAATTATTGACAAGCGACAAGCTGGCCTCCGCCACCCTACCAACGCCCTAACGCACTCAAAATCTCTCTCTATCTCTCATGTATGCATCCACTTTCTCCTTTAACTTGGGTCACTAGGTAATCCCATAATTATTATCAATAGGCCTCTATCTTCCCTTCATCTTTAATCTTAAATGAATGGCTAAAAAACTAAAGAATTTGACAAAAAAAATAAAATTATTTTTTTTGATTCACTTTTTTTTGAAATTTCATAATAAATTCATTTTATATCACAAATCCGGAGAAAAATTACAAAAAAAGCCTGATCGAGGATTCGAATACTAAAAAAAATCTGGTGTGACTGGCGCACAGCACACAACTTTCTCTTACCTTCGGTAATCGAAAGTTGTGTTCTGTGCTTGTCACACCAGATTTTTTGTGTCGACAAGTATTTAGTTTCCGACCTTAGGGTACGATTGAATTCAAGATGTAAATTTTTTTTTTTTTTTTTTAAACACACTTTTTTCTCATTCACACTCACACTCACACTCACATTCACACAGTCTTTTCGGCAACTCAGGCCATATAAGACTTTTTACGATATCCGTTATTGATAAAATATACATATATGGGGTCCAGGCATTCTTATTTAAGCCATCTGGTATTCAATTGGCTTAAATAAAATCATCGGACTGCCTGGGGTCCGAACCCGCGACGTTTGGTATATGAGGTTAGCACGCTAACCTCTACGCCATGCCCCGAGGGCAAGATGTAAAATTTATAAGTATGGCAAAATATTTATATTTTGTTACCATGGCAACCATTTAGCCTATCTTTTCTATGGAGTACAAGAGTAAAGTGGTCTTCAGAAGATTTCAATGACAAAATGAGAATATACAATTTGTAATAGCAGCCAGGGTAAATAAAATTATTTACTTTAAAAAAAAAAAAAAAAACCCCCATATCCCCCCTCCGCCCTCAAATCTATTTCCCCACCCAAATCGGGTGTGACAAGCACAGAACACAACTTTCGATTACCGAAGGTAAGAGAAAGTTGTGTGCTGTGCGACCAGTCACACCAGATTTTTTATTATTTTATGAAAAGGTTATTTTACTAAATATAATGTATTTTCAAATAAAAACACAAGCCGCTATTTTTCTTTTCTGTCTTTGTATCTGGGGTGGAATTGTCACCAAGACTGTTGCTCGATTCACCAGTCCCCACCTCGCTTGAAAGAAAAAATAACATAGGTTATTAGGAGCGAAAACTATAAAAGTTTAGGTAAAATTTAAAATAATGATAAATATAAATTTTATTAGAGTAATAAATTCAGAAAATATTTACTCACCTATTTTTGACGTTCAACACTTTCTCAGAGTAACCTATCCAAAAGGTTCAGCAGTACTGGACCTTGCTTAACATGAATGATCTCTGTGGCTTTTTCAGACAAACTCCATCAAGACTTTTTTTTTTTTTTTTCCCCCCCCCCCCCCCTAAAAACAAACACCTTTGATTGTTTCTAACTTCATTTCAATTTTTTCTGTAATTTTATTATTATAAAAAATAATATTCTTTGTTAACTTAATTGAAAAAAATAAAATTATATAATTATAGTAGAAGGAGAATAAAAAGAAAGAGCAGCTAATTATATTTTTGTTTATTTTTCCCTCAGTGCTAACGTTTCGGTTCTGTTTACGTCTGTCATTATCAATATAATATAAAATGTTGAAATTTATATTGATGACAGCCTTAATCGTCTGAGGATAGCCCTAAACAGGACCGAAAAATTATCACTAAGGAAAATAATAAACGAAAATATAAGCTGCTCTCTCTTTTTATTCTCCTTCTCAATTAACCAGCTATAAAAAATTTCCAATACTCTATATAATTATAAATAACAATAATAAAAGTAGCAAAATAGATCTAATAAAATTAAATAATTTTCATTTGAATGAAGTTAGCTTCTTAATTTGATTGTTGACGAACTCGCCGCTTAGAGCGCCGGCCGGTGACGTCATCTAGCCTGGCTTGGCTTGGCTAGTTGATCAGTCAGTCTAAAGAAGGCGTTTTGTTTGTGCGTTGTCATTTCGGGAGTGCGAAATTTATTGTGAATTTATATTTATAATTTCTATAATTCGTGTTTAATTAATTGATTAATATCGCGGGCATGTGTTTTGTGATTAATAAGTGTTTGAAAATACCCAAATGGAGTGAGAGAATTGGCAGCAATCGCAACGGTGAGTTGAGCTCCTTTTTTAAGCAAATTGTCATAAAAAGATGGCAGCGTCTCTTTCGATGATATTCCATTTCATTTCATTTCTAGTAATATGTTAACTATAATAGTGATCCTTTGACCAGATTTTTTTAAATAATATGTTGTTTATTTGCTTTGATAAGTTATTATTCGTCTACACTCATGTCCCCCCCCCCCCCCTCCCCCCCCCCCCCCTCTTCCTCTCTCACATACACGCACACACACAGGGACACAAGCATACATACACAGACACAGACGATCGCGCGCGCGCGCGCTCACTCACACAGCCACTTCTAGCGTTGTATATTAGGGTCCGACCGAAACAAGATTTTCAGCCGAAACCGAAACCGAATATTCGGCCTCAACCTTAGTTTCGGCCGAAACCGTAACCGAAACCGAAACTTGTATTTTCTATAAAAATTTTTTTCATTTTATCTTTTTTTTTTTGAATAATTTTTTTCCCTTCGGTGAAAATCATTTTACCTTTTTTTTTAGGGAGACTAAATTTTTTTCTCCCTCAAGTGCAAATTATTTGACCTTTTTTTTTTTTTTTTGCATGCGAGTCTCATCCCATTTTTTCAGACTCTGGTTTCGGCCGGCCGAAAGGTTCGGCTACTTTTTGGCCGAAACCATGATTTTTGGCCGAAACTGGCCGAAACCGTAACCGAAACCGAATATTCGGTCGGTTCCTATTGTATATAGACAAACATCTCGCTTCTTGCGCTAGAGACCATAGGTTCACTTCCCACCCCGCGCGTTTAAAATTTTGCTAAATTATGTTAGTTATGTTGATTGAATTGAATTAATTATGTTGGTTACCAATTAATTTAGAAAAACAGAATCAGTTTCTCAGATATCAAAACAGACCTGAAAAAATAATAATATTCATAAACCTTGAAATATGTATAATTTATTTATAAAATTCGCTAATGTCCATCTTTCTGTCTTTCACGCTCTATTTCGGCAACTTCCCGTTGGAATTTCGAAACCAAACCAAGAAGGATTTTAACACTATTTGTTAAATCTGGACCGTTTGTCCAGCGGCGCAACTAGCCTTTGAGGGGGGGGGGGGGGCGAAGCTCAACAGGGGCGCCGTTTTTCTTTCGAGCTTTTTTTTTTAGTAGACTATATCAGCGGTTTTTTTTTTTTTTTGATGTGCGGCCCACTTTTTCCGTAAAAAAAACCGCTGAGGCCCAGTGTATATTTAAGCTTATATAGGCTATTGGCTTATATAATTTTTAATAAGAGGGTAAAAATAAGAGATGCAGCTAAGGTTATTTTTTTATTAGATTAACTCACACAGCTGACGTTTCGGTTCCGTGTTTGAACCATCCTCAGAGCTCGCGAAAAGTCATTATGAAAGTGTCATAGTGTTTTATGCATTGTTGAAAAATTCTTATATAATAAATATCTACACAGTATGAGATGAAATTAAATTTTTTTTTTTAATACCTGGTCGTCTCATACTATGTAGATATTTATTATATAAGAATTTTTCAACAATGTATAAAATCCACTATGACACTTTCACAATGACTTTTCGCCAGCTCTGAGGATGGTTCAAACACGGAACCGAAACGTCAGCTGTGTGAATTAATCGAATCAAGAAATAACCTTAGCTGCATCTCTTATTTTTACCTTCTTATTAATATAACATCTCAGCTATAAATTGTTTATGTATATAATTTTTATTTTTCCTTAGACGTCCGCGGTCCAGTTCCAATAAGCCCGCGGCCCACGGGTTGGGAACCGGGGGCTATACGAATCTCAATCGACCTCTTTTTTTTTAGTATTCCAATCTCGTTAGAGTTTTGTTTTTGTAATTTTTCTCAGAATTTGTGATATAAAATGAATTTATTATGGAATTAAAAAAAAAAAAAGTTGGAGATTCCGGGAAAAAAGCCGAAGATCAATCACTAAATAAATACGATGGTCATGGGCGTAACTAGAGAATTTGGCTGGGGTGGGTCTGGAAAGCCCCTATTTTTTCAATTTTTCTTGGGGCAAGGAACTTTCTGGGGGGGGGGGGTGGCACGAGCCTTCTGGGTGGGTGGGAGGAGGCCCTCCCCGGCACCCCCTAGTTACGCCCATGACGATGACCCACATCGCCAGGACGTATGATACATAAATTTACATGTATTGACCAACTCGGGGACTTTTAACAATTTTGAAGGACTGAAGATGGGTAGATGAACACCTCTCATTGAATTGAATCGGAAGCTTTTATTTTTTGGCTACACCTGCTCCTCTTCTGTCTAAAAGCCGAAGATTTACGTAAAAACTCCGGAGTGATCCCTAGAGCGCCTATGTCGGTATCGAGGGATGCCAAAGGCCGCCGGCGGGGGAGGGGGGGCGAGCGCCCTCCTTCGCCCCCACCTGGATACGCTACTGCATTTGTCTTCCGGTGTTTTAGACATATATCTTAAATTATAATAATTTGTTAATTTAGACGATTTAACTGTATCCATCCATATTTATTTTCTCATTCGACGAATCTATCACTTGGCTCCTAGAACATCTTGTCACCATTTTAGATTGTAGAAACGAAATTGCCAATCGTAGAATAAGGGTATATAAAAATTTTAATCAAGAATATTCCATTTAACTCTTAAAATTTTATAATACTTTTAACTTTAGTGTGAATTTAACTTTGATTGCGATTTTTATTTCTAACCATTAGCTTCGTTAAGAGAGAGAAACAATTTGTGAGTCCTAAAATTTTTCCTTTTTACTATCCATTCGTCATTGAAACTGAAAATTTCAACTTTGAGCTTTTTGGTGGTTTTTGGATGAGATCATATAATCCTGTCAGAGAGGAAAGAGGTTTGACATGTTCGTTCCTCTCAACATTCGACATTCAATGAAAGTGGATCATAAAACTACTACTGGACTAGAACCTACTTATATTATCTCTCTCTCTCTCTCTCCGTTGTGTCATGAAAATATAATGTTTTAATTGTTTTTATGTCTACTTAAAAAGTAATGACAGGATTTAAGTTAAATCCTGGATATGGCGTCGAGTGATAAGACTAGATTAAATAAAATAAAAAAACATATTCAGTTAATATTTACTTTAAACTATGAATTTTTAATTGCCTTTTTTTTAATTAATTATTTTAAGGGCTTTATTTTTTCCTCCTTTGGAAGAATAACGTTTATTTAATTTGGGCTCAATTTTAATTTCCTTAAATTAAAAAAAAAAAAAAAAAAAAAAACAGGGTAGAATTCAAACAAAAACATCAATAAATACTCTTTATTACTTTTTTTTTAAATATCTTTTCGGCATCTTAGACCATATAAGACTTACGATACTTATTATTCGATAACGATATTTTAGGCACGTTTATATATGGACCCTGTTATGCAAATGGGTGTCCAAAAAAGGCCAAAAAATTCAAAATTGAGTTAAGCACCGAATATTGTTTCAAATGCTATAATTTTTTTTTTTTTTTTTTTTTTTTTAAGGTCCTTCCGGCATCTAAGGCCATTTAGACCCCATCCCTATTTATTTCAAATGATTTGTAGTCAAATCAAATGAAATAAATTTTCCTCGCTTGGGATGGGAAGCGAACCCGGGACTCCGGTGCGAGAAGCTAATGTCTTCTCACTGAGCCACGGCTCCCGGGCCAATGCTATAATTAATAATATTCAGGGGCGTATATAGAAATTTTTTCGGGGGGGGGGCTAGACTCAAAAATTTTTCTAAGGAAAATTTTTTTTTCAAAAACTATACTTTTTTTCACTTTAATTTTTTGAGGAACACTTTTTTCTCATTCAGAACTCAAAGTTGTCCATCCTGTCGGCAACCAAATTTTTAAGCTTTATGACGATATCCGTTATAATATATATTATCTGAATTGGGGGGGGAGGCCCCCTCCCCCCTTTAACGCCCCTATAATATTTTTCATGAAATATGTCCTAAAAAAATTTATATTTAATGTAAAAGCTTAAAATTATTTTTACAATATTTGAATGCAGGATTTTCATTTTGCCAAAACGGGGGCTTGATTTATGTTCCTAACACGTTGTTTTTTATGATGTTAAATATTTATATTTTGTTATCATGGCAACCATTTCTTCTATGTTTCCTATGAAGTACAAGAGTAAAGTGGTGTTCAGAAGATTTCAATGGCAAAATGAGAATATATATTTTAGAGAGCATCTAAAAAAATAATAGATTTTTGAATTTTAATCAAAATCGTTGGAGCGAATTTTGAGAAAATCGGAAAAAACTGAAAAAGTGCATCAGTAAAGTATTAGTACTCTTTGGCCGATTTTGTTCAAAAGCTTCGCGTCACGTCTCAGGAGGGTTTCTAACTTAAGTATAAAATTTCAGCCCCCTTCCTCTTTTTGTTCTTGAGATATTTTGTTCGCAGACAGACATACACACAGACAGACCATGTTGCAAAAACCACTTTTTTGGATTCAGGAGATCTCAAAACGTGTATATCCATCAAAATCTCGACATTGAATTTTTGACATGAAACCAATACTTTCTCTCTATATATTAACATATATAGGTAAGGGAAAGTAAAAGTGTAATTTCATATTAGGAAATTTAAAAAATTTGGCAACCAGTTCACTTAAGTAATTGTAAAAGCTGACTGAAACCAAGGGCGGAGGTGTTTCTCGGGGGGGGGGGGGGTAATCTGGTGTGACAGGACGCACAGCACACAATTTTTTCTTAATTTCGGTAATTTAAAGGTGCATTCTGTACTTTTTTGCCAGAATATAAATACAAATCACATTTTTAAGTATTAATTTTTAAAATTTTACATTAAAATTAAATTTTTTTTTTCGAAAAATAAAGTATTTGTTTCAAATCTCGGGGGGGGGGGGTATGGGGTAATTACCTCCTTTACCCCCCTCCCTTGTATCCGCCCTTGACTGAAACCAAGCGCCTCTTATTAAAAATCAAATATTTGATTATAAAAACGAATTTGACAGAGAGCCCAATTTCAATATGCTTTCTTTCTATATTCTTTTTTACTTGAAACCCACACAAATATCATTTCAAGTGTGAAATCAATTCGAAAGTGCAAAAGGTTCAGCCCAAAAAAAAAAAAAAAGGGGGAGGGAAATATTTCACACGGAAAATAGAGAGAGAGAGAGGGCAAAACCGGTCAATGATGTCGACGACGACGACGACTAGGAAATTTGAACGGCCTAACAGATTACGAGCAAATTGGATTTGACTGTCGACAGTCGACAGCCGTTGCGATGGATGCATCGTAACGCCATTTGGGGGTGTGGAGGGTGTGCCACTGAACCACACCACACACGATTTGAAGCTTCAATTCACTTTGGACATGGCAATAAAAACTGACCAGAGATCAAGGAATAAGAAAAGAAGTCAGTCGTCTCGTAAAATCACTCAAATCAGATTCCCTGTCTGTCTGTCTATTATTCTGATTGGAAATTGATACGGTTGAGAAATCAATTTTCCATTTCTTTCTCTCTCGTGCATTTAATCTTATAGAAATATCATTATTTGTAACACTGAGTTGGTCGTAATATTGCCAGAGTACCTGAAACAGCTGGCCAAAAAAATTAAAATACTTTTTGTAGGCCATTTAGATTATATTCATAATTTATTGGAATTACCAATTATGATCATCATACTATTATTAGATATATAGAGTCTGGGGTCAGTGATAACTGGAGAGCGGAAAAAAAGCCTCTTATTTTTTGAAAAAAGTCGCCTTTAAAGTCTATTCTTTTTTAGTCAAATAGTCGGTAAAAAGTCTCTTAAAAAGTCGCTGTCAATTTTAACAATTAATAATATGAAAAAGTAAAAGAAATAGAGAACATATCTCTCGATAACCGAAATATGGCCGAGTTCTTTAGAATTTAATTAAATAAATAAAAAAATTTAATAGTATAAGGGTATTTTATGGCTGGTGGAATTTGTATCAGGAATGAAAGTTAAAAGAAAACGCAGCCAGAATTTTTTCTTTGAAAATATATTTTTAAAGAAGAAATTCTGGCTGCGTTTTCTTTTAACTTTCATTACTGAAAAAAATTTAATTTCATTAATACATAAGTAAGAATCTGGAATATACAGTATATTCTGGTAAACAAGTACAGAATGCAAATTTAAAGTATGGTGGGCGGTGCAGTTAGCAATCATAATTTATTAAACAAATTTTATTGCTGGGGCAAAAAGAAGTTGAATTTCACTTTCTCAACTTTTTTTTTTTTTTAATATTTTATTAATGATAATCCTTATTTATTTTTCTTTGGAATTAATGAATTTAATCTTTATGAAAGAAAGAAGAAAAAAAAAATTAAATTAATGTTAATTACCTATTTGTTTATCTTTATATATAATAAATAATGCAAATATTTATTTTTATAAATAATACAGCGCTATTATTCATAAACGGATTTACTAGCGCAATTACTGAAACAAAAACAAGAGAGAGAAAGGGAAAAATACCCAAATACATAAACTATACTATATTTTAAATTTATAATGGCGAAATTATATTACATATATTAGGTAGTTTAAGAAGTCTTTTTACCCATAGTCCTTTTCTGGCAAATACATTTATTTTTATATCAAAGGATATTTTGACTCTCCATATTTAGTATTCAATATAATTTAAATAAAATTTTATCACTCAAACGGGGCTAAATCCTTGACCCTTAGATCATGAGTTTTACCTCTGCGCTAAAGGCATGGAGAATTTAAGAGTGAAACAAGAAATAATAAATAAATCCCTTTCTAATTTCTAATACCTGATGAGATGGGCGTGGCCTTGCCAAGGCTTCGGCTAATCTCGCCTTCCTCCGCCGTAGCTCGGGCGCTGGGAACTCATTTTTGTTAGGAACGCATTTTTGTTACGTTACATTTTCTCTCAATTCACACTTCGTAAGCCGCGTTAAAGAACTTCGTTCCAAAAAATAAAGAGGAGGAAAAAATAAAGTTTTGTTAAAAAAAGGTCAAATGATTTAGACTTAAGAGGCAAAAATTTCCCTGAGTGCGGAAAAAATTTAGCTTTGCCAAAAAAGGCCACTGAAGGGAAAAAAAATTTCCCGGAGTGCGGAAAAAATTTCGCTTTGCTTGGGAAAAAAAAGAAAGGGGTGCCTGCCCCAATGCTCCTTTGGGGTGCCATGGACTTTAAAAGGTTAGGAAACACTGGTCTAGAAGAAATGTTTAGGAAATTAATTGAAGAAAATGAAGAAGAATGAAAGTAATAGGAAATTTATGACGAGGAAGGGTTTTTGACTTAATTACTGCCTGCAAGTGATCAAACAATACTCTTCTTCCCTATAATGTTTATAATCTCGCAAGGCTTTTTGTTAAGCATCTAAATGGGCAATTTAAACCGAGGGAAAAGGTCTAAATGTCTAAATACAGAGAGAGAGAGAGAGACAACTTGCTTGGCGCTCAACTGAATAAATGCAAAATGCGGTCGCTTGCGTCTCTTAAACAATTTTCACTTGTGAAATTATAATATGAACTTGAAAATATCAAAAGAAAGGAGATTTATAATTTTCAAAAAAATAGGAAATAACTGTAATTATTAATTAAGGGCCGGTTGCATCAGTTCGGGTCAGTAAATTAACTTTCGGCTAAATGACTTATTTTAGGTCTCACTGAACGTAGTACTAAGGGAGAGAGTTTGCAGAGATTCCGGTATCCGTTTGTCTGTCTGTATTCATAAAAATTACAGCCTGAACTAAAAGTCGTAAAAAAATAATAATAACATATACATATTCACCATAAAAAACTGATTCAGGAAAAAATACGTTTTGGTCCCAAGGACTTCCGGTTTTTTTTTTTTTTAAATATTTCCTACCGCAATTTTTTCCATTTGTTTACATTTTAATTTTTTTGTTTACATTCATCAGATTGTAAAGAAATCTGGCCATTTTTCCCTTAAATTTGGAGAAATAACCTCTCATTTTTTTTGACAGTTGTATATTATGACGTGCCACGAGTTACGTCATTATCATAAACATCTATCAGGTCACGTGACTTTTTTTTTTACGATTATAGGGTCGTGTGACACATATCTATTACTTTCTCTTACCTTTATATATGTTAATATATAGAGAAAGTATTGGATTCATGTCAAAAATTCGATGTCGAGATTTTAATGAATACGATAATTATCTCTGAGCTTGGGCACAGGTTTTCATGCTGAATATTGCTTATTTACCATATTTACCGTTCTTGGTCGATGTTCCTTTCCTGAAGACATACACACAGACAGACAGACCATGTCGCGAAAACCACTTTTTTGGATTCAGGAGACCTCAAAACGTGTATATCCATCAAAATCTCGACATCGAATTTTTGATATGAATCCAATACTTTCTCTCTCTATATAGTATAAAGATATTACAAATATACATAGGTATGAGAAAGTAAAATTTGCTTCTCATAAAATAAAATCACCAGCCTGTATCAAAATAATAGTTAAAAATTCCCTCTATTCTTATTAAAGAGAGAATTATATTTTCAATTAAATATAAAGTACCTATGTATTCCGGAATTACTTTTTATTTTATTACCATAAAAAAAATAACATATTCTCTCTTCGTGTGGTTAAAATAAAAATAAAATCATAATCAATCCAACCTCTAGTTATTTTTTTTTTATTTGTTCAATTTTCAATCTTCCTAAAGTTATATGAGCAATCTCTTCTATTCCCTCCCCCCCCCCCCCATCCACTCCATATTATTATACTCTCTTTACGAGCAATTCAGATTTAATTGCAGATTTTCATTTTCTCTTTAAGCCTTTTATCCCTGCCTATTTACTTTATTTTACAAGATAAAATGTTTTTAAGAAATATTATTGGCTAAGCATTAAATTTGAATTATTATATTTTTTGATTGTTATTATTATTATAGAAGGCTATCAAAAGTTTTATTGCTTGGCTGCCCTTAAAAAAAAAAAACATATTAGAGAGTTAATCAATGCAGAAAAGTTATTAAATAAGTCTTATAGACTGCGTCAAATCTACTTTTTTTATTTGAACACACAAACTTTTATTTAAAAAAAAAACTTCTATCAATACTTTGCTTTACCAGTGAAATAGACTTGGTAACAAAATTGTGATGTTTTTTTCTTAAATAAGTTCAAATTTACTATATTTGGAATAAAAGCTTCAATTAATAATATTTTAGGAGATTCTGAATGAAAAGAGAATAGTTTAAAACTTGTGATAAATGAAATTGAAAAATTTTTATTATAATTATTCATTATTTGAAATATCTATCGGGATCCCCGTTTATTTACCCGAGGTGCTTTTGTGTACGAAGACACACACCTCTAACCCAACCGTCCTCTGGCCGTAGCCATCTACCGGCCCCCCGTGAAGTTACATCATCTCCTATCTCTAGCTCCTCCTCCTGCGTTCGTCTCTAGCTAGTGAACTAATCCTTATTTCTGGATCCGCTCGGTTCCTTTGATCCAAATTCTTCTATGCAAGCTAGGATGTCCTAATTGAGGAGAATCCTTCAGCGCCTACTCCTTTCGAAGAATGCATCACTGAGAGGGAACCTTCTTTACGTCCCTTCCACAGGTCGGGAGGTCACAGCAACTCCTCCTCGTAGAATTGCCTGGGGGCTATTGTGATGAGATCCAATCCAGTGCCTGCTTGAGGATTTGTTTACATTAAATAAATATATTTATTTGATGCTCAGGGTGGCTTAAATAAAAATGCCTGGACCCTAATATATATAAATTCATAAATAACGGTTATCGTAAATGTCTTATATGGCCTGAGCTGCCGAAAAGACAGTGTGAGTGTGTGTGTGAGTGTGAGTGTGAATGAGAAAAAAGTGTGAATGTTTTTTTATTTTGATTTTTGATGCTCAGGGGTACATATCTTGTGGGTATGTGGATGGCGATAGCCACCCGAGCTGGGATTGGGAGTCCTTCTGTTCTTTACCTTTCCTTCGATATTTTCAACAGGCGTCAGATCGTGCGACGGGCCGGCCTGTTCTATTTCTTCCGGTTGTAAAAAACCCATTCCCCCGACCCCGTTCCGCGGTATTAATAATGGCGAGGACAGAAGAAGAAGAAGAAATAAATATATTTATTTAATTAAAATGAAGAATTATTTTTATGGAAGTTTTTATTTATATACCACATTTTGTTATCAATTATTTATTAAAAATATAAATACTGTACAACGTTTCGACTGCTTATTCTGCAGTCGTTTTCAAGTAGAGTGCACTACCTTCGACTCAAGTTGAAGTTAAACCCAAATTCTAACTTCATAGAACTTTAGATAGCGCTGACGTCGTTGTATATAAAATGCACGTAACGGTCCCTTTGAGGTTAGTTCACTTGAGTCGGAACAAGTGCACAGTACTTGAAAACGACTGCAGGATAAGCAGTCGAAACATTGTACAGTATAATTAAATTAAATAAATAATTAATACAAAATGTAATCTATAATTAAAAACTTCTATATTTAATAATACAAACCACAAGAATTTTATCTTTTCCAAGATTCCAAATGGAAAAAGTAAAAAGTATTCTCTTTTTATTGAGAATAATAGGCCATATATAACATGTGTCTCATTATTTAATTTTATTTGTTTAGGATTGAATTGCTAATCTGATGTCACTTTATCTTGGTCTCAGAGAAAAATCTTGGGGTATTCTTGATAGCTATATTTTTTTGATTATAGTCTAATCTTTATTGTATTTCTATGAAGTTATAAAAAATACTATTTACGATAAGAGAACACAATATTTGCATTGGGGAATTTAGAAAAGTTAGGCATAAATATAAAATATCCAGGAAAATTGCTTAAACCTTTTAGGCTTCACGGGAGTTTTCCCTTTCTAGTGGCAAAAAGATAAATCTAATTGTGAGACAGCAAAGGGAAAATATAAGTGGAGGGAATAAAAAGATAATCTCTCTTGAAATTATCGCTTGGATAAGAGAAAAGTCAGGTAATCATGTAATTTCAATAAGGATGGATAAATGGGGGTTGTTATTTTATCAAAAGTTTGCGTTCTTCATTTGTCCCTCTTTTTACGACCATTTTGGATACTCTAAAATATATAATTATCTTCAAAAAATTGAGATATGGCTCAGAAATGTATTTAAGCCGGCGTACTAAACAAAAAGAAATTAAATCATTAAGTTTTCTAGAAATTAAATCGGCAAGAAATTGATTCCAGTCAACGTTTCCGTCTCAAAACCTTTTTGTTTAATTTTCTTTCCCCGCCCCAAATTCTCCCATTTACAATAAAAATATGGAAAGTTTGGAAAATTTTACATTAGGACCTTCTCTCTGGCTTTAAATTTTGCTTAAAATGAATTTTTGTTAAACATTTTTTTCTTTTGTTAGCTATTTCTTAATGAACAAAAAGATCGAATTAATTAAATAGTCTCCCCAAACTTTGTACACTTTATAAGATAGGGGTGACTTTGAAGATTGATGAAACAGGGAATGATTGCGGTCCAGGATACAAAAATGTGTTTTCTTTTATCTATCACAAATCTTTAGGACGTAAAAATTGTTAACGCATTTTTAAGTCGTGAAAAGAGTGACGAAAACGTCGACTTGAAAATAAAAACACTTCTTATTGACCTTTTTATTTTTATTGGAATCATTTTGGGTTAGGGGCTCGCTGGTGTAGCGGGCTAGGGTGTCGGCTTCTACAAGAAAATCCCTGTTCAAATCCTGGGCATGCGAGATTTTTTCATTAAATAAGAAATTCTCAAGCAGGCACTGGAATGGAATATTGTATCTCACCACAATAGACCTCAGTCAACTCTACTAGGAGAGGGAGTTGCTGTGACATCCCGTCCTGTGGAAGGGACGTAAAGAAGATTCCCTCTCAGGGATGCATTCCTCAAATTTAGGACATCCTCCTTAGCATAGAAGAGATTGGATAAAAGGAACCGGATGGAACCAGAAATAAGGATTAGCTCGTTAGCTAGAAATGGCCGCAGGAGGAGGAGTTGGAGAGAGGAAATAATGTAACTTTACGGGGTACCGGTAGATGGCTACGGCCAGAGGTCTGTGTCTTCGTGTACGAAAGCATCTCTGGTAAATAAATTGGAATCCCGATAGGAATGTCAAATAAATAAATAAATTGGAATCATTAATTTTAAACTGGTAACCGTTGGCTCTAGTTGAAACATTATGCTTTAATAGGAGAATTAAAGTCATGTATGATACACAAGATTTTTTTTGTTTCAATGATTTATTTATTTAACATAACATTTATTTTGCCCTCGGGGCATGGCGTGAGGTTAGCGTGCAACCTCATATACTAAACATCGCGGGTTCGGACCCCAGGCAGTCCGATGATTTTATTTAAGCCATTTGGATACCAAATGGCTTAAATAAGAATGCCTGGACCCCATATATGTATATTTATCAATAACGGATATCGTAAAAAGTCTTATATGGCCTGAGTTGCCGAAAAGACTGTGCGAATGTGTGTGTGAGTGTGAGTGTGAATGAGAAAAAGTGTGAATGTTTTTTTTAATAAAAAAAAAAAAAAAAAAAAAAAAACAACATTTATTTAAGTCTTAATGTTAAATAAATAAATCATTGAAACAAAAAACCTTGTGTATCATACATGAATTTAATTCTCCTATTTTTTTTTTTTTTTTTTTTTTTTAACATTCACACTTTTTTCTCATTCACACTCACACTCACACACACATTCACACTGTATTTTCGGCAACTCAGGCCATATAAGACATTTAATATAACCGTTATTGATTTAATAATATACATATATGGGGTGCAGGCATTCTTATTTAAGCCATTTGGTATTCAATTGGCTTAAATAAAATCATCGGACTGCCTGGGGTCCGAACCCGCGACGTTTGGTATACGAGGTTAGCACGCTAACCCCTACACCAAGCCCCGAGGGCAATTCTCCTATTAAAAAATTGGAAACATTTCAATATTTCATAATATCTCCAGTACATGATTTCTACTCAACTTGCTTAAAATATTTATTAAATTTAATATTCTTGCCACATCAGACTTTAAATTTTTTTTCCATGTGTAATATTTAATTTGTAGTGTCATAAAGCATTCGAAAGTATGCTTGCCTCGTCGCATACTAAATTTTCACCTCTCTTTTAAGCGCTTAAGGGTTTGCTGTCTGTCAGTGAGTATATGGCCCCCTCTAGGTAGGCTGTTTGTTGTGCGCCAGTGTAAAATTTAAGTGACATAGTTATTTATATTTTAAGAAGAAGAGAGCAAAGAAGCGTTTATACCTGCATCTTGAGACCTGGTTGGCTTTGAGGCGCCATATAGCGAATTCCAAGCATGCCTGCTAATGCCCCTCTAGGGGTTAAGGGTTAAAGGCTCGGGGGGGGGGTCTCTCTCTCTCACTCTCCGTGAATGTCTTGTCATCAAGATGACAACCTAGAGAGACACTTGCTCCTTTCATCTCCTCTTCTGTCTAATTAGACATACTAAAATGTTTTTATAACATAGTTGGTCATAAAACTTGAGAGAGAATGAAATAACATACGGATACTTGTTTAAAAAATCATTTTATTGAATTTTACTGAAAATAAGAATACAAAATGAAACTTTAATTTTATTCAGGGATATTATACAAAGGAGAAATGATTATTTTTGAAGGGTGCTAATAACACAAAAAGTCCTTTTTTGTTGTTGTTGTTGTTGTTTGTAGATGGCCTTAAGGATGATCAAGTTAATTATAAGGACAAATCGGCCAAAAAATAAATACTTTTGCGTATTATCCGTTTATTTGTAAATATTTCGACCCCACTGATATGGAATCATCTTCAGTACAATCAACAGATGTTTTGCAAATCGTTAATTTCTCCCATCCAATATGACTAAATAGATTATAATCAATAAAAATTGCATTCATTTTGTCATATTGGATGGGAGAAAGTAACGATTTGCAAAACATCTATCTGTTGATTGTACTGAAGATGATTCCATATCACTAGGGTCGAAATATTTACAAATAAACGAATAATACGCAAAAGTATTTATATTTTGACCGATTCCGCGAAGGGGGCGAAGGTCAACTGGGGCGCCGTTTTTCGTTCTGCCCTTTTTTTTCTTGTTCTTGTTTCTTTAGGATTCCAAAAATCTATTAAGTATTTACGAAATTATGAACAAAATATATCTAAATAGTTAAAAGATTATTCCTATGAGCTCTCTACTGTAGGCAAGAGCAAAGCGCCTAAAAGATTGGCAACCAGAGTGTTTTTACTTTTTCTTATCTTTATATGTGACCGTCCACATGAAAAGGACTAGGGTCCGAGCGAAACAAGATTTGCATGCGAGTCTCATCCCATTTTTTCAGACTCTGGTTTCGGCCGGCCGAAAGTTTCGGCTACTTTTTGGCCGAAACCGAAACTACGGCCGAAACCATGATTTTAAAAATAAATAAATAAATAAATAAATTTATTACGACCCGCTTAGAGGCACCAGTCCTCGGTGGCTAGGTCCAACAAACACAATAAACTGGCCGAAACCGAATATTCGGTCGGTTCCTAAAAAGGACCAAATCTTCTTCGGGGTCAAAATTGAGTTTGTGTGCTTTCTGTACGGAATACATCCTGCAGAGCAAGCCGGCATTTTTAAAATTTGTTTATCATTCTTTGTTTGGAAGATAGGAATTTTTACAATTTTGGTTATGAAAAACCTAGTTATGAGAAAAATGAATTTACAATTTGTTTTTTTTTCTATATTTTTTTTAAATAAAAATACATCGATTTTGATGAATCGAATATTTCATCATATAAAATGAAGAACTTGTTGGGGATTCATATAGAGGATCGGACATATAATGTGTATATAATGAATATATAATTAGAAATAAAAGATTAAAGGCGTCTGGTTCGGCGATATATATATTTTGTTGTGATATTTGATATATAGATGAAAAGATATAAAGTTTATACAAATATAGAGTGATATATATAAATAGATATATAGAATAAATAAACTGACCAGAAATATTATATATAAAATGCGCATAAACATATAGAAAGCGATATATTACATATATAAGAGTGCACGCGTGCTTATAATGAGAGCGCTAGCGAGAGAGTTCAAGGAATGAATTAGGAGTCACCGGGGCTCACACAGGTAGGCGAAGGGAGATAACCAAGCCGGACAATCGCGCAAATAAAAATTATGCGCGAACTATTTAAACTCATGTTATTGCCTTAACATACTCCGCCACCTTGAGAGATTCTCAAGAACAAAAAAAAAAAATATAAAAATAAATATATATATTCAATTATATAGGTACATATTTACAGCGTATATGTAAAAGAAGAATTAGTCAAAAGATAGTGCTGCTATTTTTGAAATAGGTCTAGTCATAGTTCCAGTTAAAAGATGTGCAGAAGAAAAAATTAGAGGTTCTCTGACATCATTATATAATACAGTAAGAGGACGAGAGTTAAAAACTGCCTCATTTGTGAAGTTATGTGGTTAGCTCTTCATACGTGAATTTGTTACGTTTAAGAATTATTTTAAAATGAAATTTAAAAGATTTTACAGTTGGTTGCCATAAACATCCCATATATATGGGGAGCAGAAAATTCCACTTGATATGTTGAATAGAAGTTCTTTCTTCAAGATATTTTTTGATTTCAAGAAATGCTTTTATATCATTTTTTAATTGCTTGTTGGCTCCAATAAAGTTTGTACAGCTATCAGTAAACATTTGATGAGGTGTACCTCTTCTAGAAATAAAACGACGAAAAGCCACTAAAAAAGCCTCGGTGGATTGGGCAGATGCAACTTCCAAATAAATTGCCTTAGTCGACATACATAAAAATATTATAAATATAGCTACATAGGCTTTTAATTGCCAATCCTTACGAAGATAAGGCATCCCAATTTGGAAGGGTACGCAGAAATTGGCGCCACAATTAACAAGACAAGGGGTAGGAGTTATCCTTGGCACAGATAAGGTGGCCATCTTTTGCATTTCGAATTTAGGTTTTCCTTTAAAATATTCAACACAATTATTTATAATCTTCTTAATAAGAACTTCTAGTCTTAGTATCCACCATCTTTCACGCAAGAAAAACATAAGCAATATTAAATTTGCGTGAAAGTTAATTTGATGAAAATACGTAACAATTAAATAAGTAAATGGATGAGAGGCAGAAAGTATCCATGGATGATGTCGCTTCGCATAAGGAATTGGAGTATAATCTAGAAGTCCTCCAAATCGTAGCCCTTTTTCATTATTCCAGCAAGAAGATTCTTCTATAGAACTATTTCTAGAAACATTAAGATTATTTTTAATAGCAAAATTCTTCTCAGGACAAATGTTCAAAATATATTCAGGAATATTAATATCTCCAATTAAATGATTTGGTTTACATAATTCAGCAAATTTATTTAAAATAAAAACTCCTTTTAGATTTAATATTATATTAATATTTTCATATTTTCGAGAAGATACAGCTTGATATAATAGATTATCAATATAAAAATGATTATATATGATGTTTGATATTTGAAGTAAATTTTCTTTTTCTTCCTTTGGATCGTTAGGCCAAAATATTCTCAAAAAATTTATTTTTTCAGGAATAAACATCCTATATATTTTTATTATATTTGCACAAAAAGTAATTTTATGCAATTTAAATAATATTAAAATTTTACGAATATCTGTATGGAGTGATGAACAAGATATTAAAATTTCATTTAAAGAAAATGTATTAAATGTTTTCATAGAGAAATCACATACAACTCGTAATTGAGTAGAAAGACTGGCTCTCTTTTGAATATAATGAGGGCTCTTATAATAAAGTTCATTTTTAGGTTTATATAGATCACAAATAGGAACCATTTTCATATGATTTAAATACAAATATTTTTTTATAAAATTAGAATATTTCAGTTTTAAGGATTCATTCTTTAGAAATCGTCTTTCTAAATCAGAAAAACGAGTTGATGCCAAAGGGTACGATTCACCCAAATATAAATTATTTTTAAAAAGATGTTGTACTTGAAATCTTCCGTCTTCTATTCTTCTAAATGAGTTTGAAAGACTTAATTCAGAAGGATGTTCAACGAGTGATGATGAAGGCGGATCAGTATCAAGAGTCGATAGTTCGTTACATGATTCCTTAATTGTAAGATAAGATTTAATTGATGAAGATAATGTCTTATTTGTGCAATATGGTCCCATAAGTATCCAACCTAAACATGACGAGAAGGCGGAAGGTGTTCCTTTCGGGCCTTTAATTATATCATTTTTAATAAGGCTACAATATATATCCAAGCCTAATAAAATATCCACCGATTCAGGTTGAAAGAAAAGTGGGTCTGCCAAATGTAGATTTTCAATATGATTCCAATTGGAAATATTTATTTTATGATGAGGAATATCATTACATATTTTCTTGACAATATAAGCATTGATTTTGAAACAATTAGAAGTATTATATATGGATGAAAATTGTATATTTACCAGACCTTCACATGTGATAACATCAGAGGCACCTAATCCCTGCACTGTCATAGAAGTTTCTTTCAAAGGCAGATTTAATCTTTGAGCAGCCTGGGCAGTAATAAATGATGATTCCGAACAATTATCAATCATAGCTCGAAGTTTTTGCCGTTTGCCATTGGAGTCAAGTACAGATATTAGAGCAGTGCCAAGAAGAACTCTGTTAAAAGTAGATGAGGAATGAGATTTTGTAACAGATGCCGTTTCCTCGGTATTAGAAGAAGAAGAATCAGAGGGTTCAGAGCTGGATGAATTCTGATCATTAGTTTTAATTTTATTTGTATCTTCAACATTTATATGTAAGATAAAATGATGATCCTTAGAACAGATTTTACAACCATTTGCACGACAATTTCTAATATGATGTTTCGCTGAAAGACATTTTATGCAACAATGCAATTTTTTAATTAATTCTAGCCTACTAGGCTGGCTCAATTTTAATAAGTCTGGACAATTTGAAATATAATGATTTGCCTTACATAAAGAACAAGATGTAAGGGATTCATAAAAGGTCTTCTTTACTGGAGTTCCAGACTTACTTGCAGAGAGATTAAATTTATTTGATTGAGGAACTGATTTAATATCAAAAGGTAGAGATTGTGCAAATGTTTCTAAGAATTTTAAAAAAGATTCTACAGATGGCATATTTTTATTAGTAAGAGTTAAAAGATAATGATGTTTTATATTTTGATCCACTTTAGACAAAATTAAGTGATGAATAAATGCGCTGTCTGCAGATGTTTTTTGACCAAGAGAATCCAGGCTCCTTAATACTTGATTAAATGTATCCACAAGAGAGTGTAGAGATGCAGAGGTTGGTTTAGATAGTGGCAGATAATTAAATAATTTTGATACTAATTTAAATATTATTTCTCTCTTATTATCATATCTGTCTCTGAGAGATGCGAGAGCCTTTTCATAATTATCTTCATTAAGGGGAAAGGATTGAATAACCCTATAAGCATCTCCCTTTAGAAAAGATCTTAGATAAGAAAATTTTTGTACCTTTGATAAAGAAGAGTCTTGATGAATGGTGGTATTAAATAATTCGATGAAATCATACCATAATGTCTCGTCGCCCGAAAACGCTGGTATTTCCAATTTCGGCTTTCTCAAAAAAGAAGATGGTCCAGCTTGGCACGAGATAGGATTAGCAATGGGTACAGGTTTTTCCTCAGGAGATAATTTTACTCTCATTTTCTGCAAAACAATAATCAAATTTATAATAGATAATTTGTACTCATATAAATTAACATTTTCTGGCCAACCCTCAGGAGGCTGCGGTCCAGCCTTTTCTATATTATCATAACATTG
Organism: Euborellia annulipes; assembly: GCA_023213315.1. Classification (NCBI taxonomy): domain Eukaryota; kingdom Metazoa; phylum Arthropoda; class Insecta; order Dermaptera; family Anisolabididae; genus Euborellia; species Euborellia annulipes. The sequence continues at coordinate 27,756 of JAKCPI010013033.1, read as the reverse complement.
AAATATATACATATCTAACTCCTCATATGCATCCAACAATAGTTGACCTTGTTTTAAATAAGTGTCTATTTTAAAAATATCTCTATCCATATTTTTTACTTCTCTTTCAAATTTATTACAATTAAGTTTAAACCTTCGTAAATTTCTATCATTAGGATCCATTTTAGAAAATATTATTTAGACAAGGAGAATAGAAATCGATAATTAATAAATAAATATAGTAGAATTAATAAATAGAATTCAATAAATAAATATAGATTGCAAAAAGAATAAATAAATAAATAAATAACATATAATGAAAAATATTTTAAATATAGCTGAGTAAATTAATAATTAATAAATGATTTAATATTATTCAAATAAATAAGTTTTAAAGTGTATAGGTAACTTAAGATTAAATTTTTTTTTTTTTTTATTTTTTAAATATTTTTTAATGTAATTTTTATATTTTTAATTAAAATAAAATTGATACGATGGATGACTCATAACAGGTGATGGTGATAAGGTACTCGGAGAAGTAGCAACGGTGTAAAGGTGAAGGTGACTTTGTCCTCTTCGAAACGGCAACGCAGAGTTAGGGCAAAGTTATAATGCTCACTCCAAGATAACGAATTGGTATAACCAACAACAAAAAAAATATATTTTTTCCAAAACGTAGTAAGAAAAAATATTAAAATATGAGTCCACGTATTCGTTGATGAATTATTATTAATAAATAAATAATATATTATTTAAATAAGTTCATGTGAGGTAATGGCGGATGGTCGGCTTGCATTCACAATTTAAATGAGGATTTGTGTGATTTTTTTAAGATATATGAAAAAAAATCAAAGTTCACTCACTTGCGATGAATGTATATTTTTTCTTCAAATATATGAAAAAATAATAGTTCACTCACTTGGGATGAATGTTTCGTTTTCACCTCACAAATAAATTCACATAAAGATTCTTGAGATTAAAACACAGATAGTTTCTCGAGATTAAAGGTCCTTCGAGAGAGGTTCCCGGGTTTCGGCACCAAAATGTTGGGGATTCATATAGAGGATCGGACATATAATGTGTATATAATGAATATATAATTAGAAATAAAAGATTAAAGGCGTCTGGTTCGGCGATATATATATTTTGTTGTGATATTTGATATATAGATGAAAAGATATAAAGTTTATACAAATATAGAGTGATATATATAAATAGATATATAGAATAAATAAACTGACCAGAAATATTATATATAAAATGCGCATAAACATATAGAAAGCGATATATTACATATATAAGAGTGCACGCGTGCTTATAATGAGAGCGCTAGCGAGAGAGTTCAAGGAATGAATTAGGAGTCACCGGGGCTCACACAGGTAGGCGAAGGGAGATAACCAAGCCGGACAATCGCGCAAATAAAAATTATGCGCGAACTATTTAAACTCATGTTATTGCCTTAACAGAACTAGAGAATCAGAGATGTAACAACCTGTATAATCTTAGCTTAATTATACCTGAAGAAGGCCCCAGAATGAGTGGCCGAAACGTTGTATTTTTTGCAAATATTCCACAGTTAAAGCGAGAATCAAATTCTTTTACTAATGATAACAACTGTGAAAGCCTAAACTCCAAAATTAGATACACAAAATCAAAGTATCTTGTATTTAGATACTATTTTTAGTATCTTGCCCAACTCTGTTGGTGACGGGTCGCGATCCTTATTTTGAGAAACCCTGCTATATAATAATATCTTTAATGAACTTTCTTGAAATGTCCAATATCTTTTTGTTATATATAATATTTTTTCTTTAATATGATCTCAAAATCAAAATAATAAAAGGGAAATTTTTTTTTAAAAAAGAAATCGAGTTTTATTTTTTTTATTTCTATTTTTTTAACGCCTCAGGCTCTCTTTGCTTTTGTTTGTAGTCTGGTTGAGACACTTGTAGCATAGTAAACAAGTTGTTCGAATTTTCTCGATTTAAAAAATTAAACAACCAGCCCTTCGCTTTTTTTAAAGACGGAGACGCGACATTTCTTCTTCTTCCTGTTCCCTCTCCCTCTCTTCGTTCAATTTTAATTTAACCCAAAGACAAAATAATTTCTATTAAAAGAGTTTTGTTTTATTTAACAAGTCTTTTAAAAATTATTTTTAATTCGAAATTAACCGTAATAAATATTATAAATAAATACAAACAATATCTATTAAAAGTATTTTTTGTTTAATTTTAGGGGTGTGTGAATATAGCAGGTCTTTTATTATTATTAATTCTGTGACACTCGTAAATAAGCAGGGCCGGATCTAGGGGGGGCAGTGGGTGCGTGTGCCCCGGGCGGCAGATATCAGGGGGCGGCAATTAAAGAAAGATTTACTAAAAAATCTGGTGTGACTGGCGCACAGCACACAACTTTCTCTTACCTTCGGTAATCGAAAGTTGTGTACTGTGCTTGTCACACCAGATTTTTTGTGTCGACATGTATTTAGTTTCCGGCAGTAGGGTACAATTGAATTCAAGATGTAAAATTTATAAGTATGGCAAAATGTTTATATTTTGATACCATGGCAACCATTTCTCCTATCTTTTCTATGGAGTACAAGAGTAAAGTGGTCTTCAGAAGATTTCAATCACAAAATGAGAATATACATTTTAAAGAGCAACTAAAAAATAGTTGATATATGAATTTTAAAAAAAATCGTTGGAGCAAATTTTGAGAAAATCGAAAAAAACTGAAAAAGTGAATCAGTAAAGTACTAGTACTCTTTGGCCGATTTTGATTAAAAGCTTATTTTTCCGGTCCCGGGGGTGTTTAACTTAAATATAAAATTTCAACCTCCTAGCTCAATTCCTTCATGCTTAAAATTGAACACACACAGCCACACACACAGACACACAGACAGACAGACCATGTCGCGAAAACCACTTTTTTGGATTCAGGGGACCTCAAAACGTGAAGATCCATCAAAATCTCGACATCGAATTTTTGACATGAATCCAATACTTTCTCTCTATATATATATTACATATATACATAGGTAAGAGAAAGTAAAAAAAGGTAAACTGATATGAATTTTGTATAGAAAATTTTAAAGAGGGGCGGCAAATTAAATTTTGCCCCCCCCCCCCCTATAAAATCTCCTAGTTCCGGCCCTGTAAATAAGAAATGGCTTATTTAAATTTGGAACAGAGCTACGGTAGTGAAAAAAATAGTTTCTTAATAGATATAGACATGTACACTGTAAAAAAAAAAATCTTAATTTTAGTGTGTTTTGGAATATTAAATATACAAATTTCCCTTGTAAATGATAACTACTATGCATTTATCTACTAAATTTACAAATTTATGATATTTACAACAAAAAAAAAAAAAAAACATTTTAAAATTACAATTTTCTTTGAAAAATACAGTATGCATTGTTAACATCCATTGTATAGTAGTAATTTTCGTTAAAAATTGTAAACGCCTTTCGAAAATCACAACACATTCATAAATGGTTTTTGCAAAAACTTACTAAATCCACATTTTGTATTAATTATTTATTAAAAATATAAATACTCTACAACGTTTCGACTGCTTATTCTGCAGCCGTTATCAAGTACTGTGCACTTGCACCGACTTAAGTGAACTGAATCGGAGCAAGTGCTGCAAGAATCTGATGACAGAACAAATTCTTAATTCGAATACAGAAGTTACCTTTTAGTTGCAGGTGTAAAGAAATACATATTAAAAGTAATTTTTTTTTTTTTTAAATTTAAAATAAATTTCTTTTCTAATTTACGTTCTACTAAACTGGAATCTTCTAATTTTGGAATAGTTCAAGTTATGAGAGTGAATTCAATAAATTAAGAGCCATTATATTTAATGCCTGCGAGTTAGGCAACAAAAACTTTAATCTGTCAGTTTGCTGTTGGTTTAGTAGGCGTGTAATAGAAATTAATTATCTTTTGATTATGTAGATATTTATTTATTTTTTAAATCTGGTGTGATGGTCGCACAGCACACAACTTTCTCCCACCTCTAGTAATAATGAAAGTTGTGTTCTGTGTTTGTAACACCAGATTTTTTTGTGTCGACATATATTTAGTTTCAGCCATTAGGCTTATATATTAGAATTCAAGATGTAAAATTTATAAACATGGGAAAATATTTATTTTTTGTTACCATGGCAACCATTTCTCCTATCTTTCCTATGAAGTACAAGAGTACTTATTCATTTGTATTCTTATTTATAATCATACTCTTAATTATTTGCACCCTTATTTGATTGTACTCTTATTCATTTGTATTCTTATTCGTTTATAGGCCTACTCTTATTTATTTGTACCCTTATTTATTTATACCTTAAACGTTTGTAAGCTGAGATTTTGTATATATGTTTTTATTTTTGAAATTATGTACAATGGAAAAATTGAATGAAGGCATGATGGCGCTGCCTATTGCCTAATAAAAAAAAAAAAAAGTACAAGAGTAAAGTGGTCTTCATAAGATTTCAATGCCAAAATGAAAATATATATTTTAAAGAGCATCTAAAAAATAATTGATTTTTGAATTTTAATCAAAATCGTTGGAGCGAATTTTGAGAAAATTCGAAAAAAAAAAAAAAAAACTGAAAAAATACATAAGTAAAGGACTAGTACTCTTTGGCCGATTTCGTTCAAAAGCTTATTTACACGCCTCAGGAAGGTGCCTCATTTTTAAATATAAAATTTCAACCTCCTAGCTCAATTTCTTCATGCTTTAAATTGAACACAAACCAATTTGCGGAACCCACTTTTTTAGACTCCGGAGATCTCAAAACATGCATTTCCATCAAAATCTCAATATCGAATTCTCTAAATTTATATCTCCCCTCCCCCTCTTATTCCTCTCCGTATTTAATAAGTAACCCGTTGATCTATACATATTGAACATTTTAATTAAACTTTTAGAGATAAGTTGTACTTTGAGGGTTTCAATATGTAATTAAAAACAAGGCTAGTTTTGTTCTGTTGTTTATTTTACTCTGTAATGAATTTATTGGGGGGGGGGGGGAGAGAACAAATTATAAGTTTCTGTTTTGTTTTCTGATACACACTCGTCCCGACTAACAGACAGATGATTAATTCCCTTTAATAGGATGGGATTAGAGAATGCTAAATAAATACATTTTATTTAACACAAGTTAGATAACTAACTACTGTACATGCAAAAAAAATAGAAGTAATTAAATAAAATAAATAAAATTTAAAAATACGGTTTTTTTTTAAATTTAACGTTTCCTATTAAAATATTTTTTTAATTGATTCAGGGGCCCAATCAAACACAAACTCATCTCGTAAATTTGTTACCTTTATTGACTGGCATATTTACAGTCTATTTGAGCGTTGCTTAAAAAAAAATCCATCTTTTTTCTATCTACTTAATATTTGTTAAAATCATCATTTCACCTCTCTTGTGAGATTGCAGCCCTAGGAGGCGTCTATAAGGTCGCGATCACACCGGGACCTGACTTGGGTTTACTGACTGGAGTTCTAAACGAATCCGAATTGAGGAGGGTCACACACTAAAACTTGACTAGAGTGACGTAATCTTACTTCTCTTTTATTTGCTATATAAGTATGTCGTCGGTGTAAACAATGTTTTTTAATTGAATGATACTATATTCCTTCCCAGCAATTTATTTTTAAATAAACTTAATAAAACTAATTATCGTTATATCAAGAAATATTTTTACTAAATTTTAAGTAAAAATATTTCTTAATTAACTATTTAAAAAATAATATTTTATTTATTTAAAAAAATTTGGAATCTCTTTGTTTTGACTTAACATATATTTCCTGCAATTTTTAACAAAAAATACAAGTTATCTCAATATTATTATTTATTTGTATTATTATTACTTAAATAAAGCCTTATATTGCCAAAAATGTCTTTATTAAGGAACCGATCAAACTCCTGATTGAAAAAGTCGGCCATGTTGGCTTCTCAGGTCCCGATCCAACAAAATTGGTTAGCCACCAGAGTCAGTATCAGTATCGTGACGTAGCTCCGTTCGACTCCGTTTCGGCAGCAGTGTGTGCACCTCCATAGAAATACATAGGTTGGGTCCGTCACCGGACTCAACTCAAGTCAAGTCAGGTCCCGGTGTGAACGCACCTTAATTGTGACGCAATTTCAATGTGTGTTATGGTGCGTTGGTGTGTTCCCACATAGCTTCAAATAAGTACCACATTAGTTTGGCCTATTTTGATCCTATTAAAAAATTCATAAAAATTCACCCTTAAATATCAAATTTCAAAACTATATTTTCGTGGAAATCGTTTCAAGTACACTTTACTGATGTGGAGCTTCGACTCAGCGCCATCTATAAATCGGGTGTTCAAGTTTGGAACTTAAGAGCTAAGAGCAACTAAATACTGTATATCTCGACACAAAAATCTGGTGTGGCCAGCACGGTGCACAACTTTCTCTTACCGAAGGGTAAAAAGGTGTGCTGTGCGCCAGTCACGCCAGATTTTTTTTTTAATTTTCAAACTGACACTATATCTAGCCAGCGGCGTAACTAGCCTTTGAGGGCGGGGGGGGGGGGCTTTTTTTTTAGTATTCGAATCTCGTTCGAGCATTTTTTTTTTTTTTTGTAATTTTTCTCTGGATTTGTGATATAAAATCAATTGTGAAATTTCAAAAAAAAAGCCAGCGCTTATGTCGATATCAAAGGCTTGATCCGCCTGGGGGGGGGGCAATCGCCCCCTTCGCCCTCACCTGGATACGCTACTGTCTCTAGCTAAATTTGGAAAAATTCGTAGCTTATATCTCTAATTCATAAATTTAATTTCCTAATTTCGTTTCTTTCCTGCGAATTAAGCTTTTTTTTTTGCATTATCATAATTTTTAAAGGAAAAAAACAAAAACAAAAAACAAATAATTTATTCAGGTCAATCAATATTAAAGCATTGTTTGTTATAATCTGTTGAAAAATCCACACTGATCGAGAGGTTGGTTGGTTCTTGCAGTAAAAAATTAAAAAATATCCTGTATCGAATCAGAATTAGATTGTGTATCCAGAGGCAGATTGAAATTTGCATTTAAATAACTCGGAAACGATTCCCCGGCAAAATCAATATTTCGAGGGATTATAGCCGCTATAAATTTATAAAATAAATTAAATGAATAATTTTGGGATCTCAGTTTCTTTCTAAAAAAAAAAAAATAAAATAAAATTCTCTGATCAGAATTTTATTTTTTATTTTTTCCTCTAATCTTTCTTATCATATTCAATGAGAGTATAATTTAATAATAATAAATTTAATTGATTCAATTGTCAGTAGTTTCTTCCAGGTGTAAGCAGGTTGGAGTGCAGTAGTAGGAATTGAAGAATTGCTTCTTAATTCATTTGCAGACACTTTTTTATTGGGTTAACGAAGGATGCATCCTTACACGTTTCGGCCATAGATGGCCTTCTTCAGAACCCTTGTCTGTAATCCAATGTATAATTTAGTTTTTTATTCTTATTTACAATTTTATATTACTTCTAATAAAATTTAATTTTTTTACCTCTTCATCAATCGATGTGTACATATATATACATAATACATTCGCTTTTTACTTTCTCTTACCTCTATATATATGTTAATATATAGAGAGAGAAAGTATTGGATTCATGTCAAAAATTCGATGTCGAGATTTTGATGGATCTTTACGTTTTGAGGTCCCCTGTATCCAAAAAAAGTGATTTTCGCGACATGGTCTGTCTGTCTGTGTGTGTGTCTGTGTGTGTGTCTGTTCAATTTTAAGCATGAAGGAATTGAGCTAGGAGGTTGAAATTTTATATTTAAGTTAAACACCTCCCGGGAGCGTGAAAATAAGCTTTTAATCAAAATCGGCCAAAGAGTACTAGTACTTTACTGATGTACTTTTTCAGTTTTTTCGATTTTCTCAAAATTCGCTCTAACGATTTTGATTAAAATTCAAAAATCAATTATTTTTTAGATGCTCTTTCAAATGTATATTCTCGTTTTGCCCTCAAAATTGTTTGAAGACCACTTTACTCTTGTACTTCATAGAGAAGATAGGAGAAATGGTTGCCATGGTAACAAAATATAAATATTTTCCCATACTTATAAATTTTACATCTGAATTCATATGTTCCGTACTGTCGGGAACTAAATATATTTCGACACAAAAAATCTGGTGTGACAAGCACAGAACACAACTTTCGATTACCGAAGGTAAGAGAAAGTTGTGTGCTGTGCGCCAGTCACACCTGATTTTTTACAATCAGATGTATTTTTAATTCTTACTTTTATCATTCACAAGAATTTTTTTCTTTCTTTGCTTATAATTAGTGTGTTGGACAGTTTGGCTAAGATAAAATACATTAGTTTAATTATTTTTCATCTTAATTTTGTTTTGACATTAGATTTAGATTGGCTTACCTGAATGGTCACTGTTAATGTTTTTTTAAAAAATTTTTTGTATTTTCTTTTTTTGATTCTTAACACTTGTCGTTTTCACCCTTCTATATTCTAATTGGATGTATTTTATTTTTTATTTTTTTAACCTAAAGAATTTCCTTTTCTTGTGGTATTTTGACAACTATTAAGTGAAACTAGCAACGAGTTTATATCAATGAAAGTGGCCAAGTTCTTTTTTGTTTTTATATTTGGTTAGCGGCAATTATAAAATTATTTTAGAGTATCAAATTCGTGTTGAGATTTTTTATTTGTGCGTGTGTACATATGTGTGTTTAAACCATCATGTTTTGCCCCATGTATTATTTTTCATTTTGACAACTATGAAATGAAATTAGCAATGAGTTTTATATTAATGAAGGTGGCCATGTGATTTGCTTTTATATTTAGTTAGCGGTAATTACAAAATTTATTTTATGGTATTGTATTTGTGTTGATTTTCCCATTTTTTATTTTCTTCTTTCTTTAGTATATATATGTGCCTTCCACTCCACTTTTTTTCGAAAATCATTTTTTTGTATTTTCTGTTGAAAGATATCATTCTCCTTATGCCCTCAACTGGGTAAGATCGTAATTCAAATGTTTCAGTTCGAAAAGTTGCTGCACGAAAAGTGTTTAACAGTGGCTCTAACAATGAAATGTTTTTTTTGGCTCTCCTGAAAAATAAACAAAAATGGAGTTAGGTAGTTAGGTACTTTGCTAATTAGAACGTCGATATGATCTCCAGACAGAGTTTTGTACCTTAAATTAAAAAAATAGTGTAATCAGAATTTAATTTTATTTTCAATCTCAGGAGCGCAAAGGTTACTGAAATGATTGAGATACATATTAGGTGGTAATTTGCGAATGGGTTTAATAAAGCATTGTTTCAGCGCCTCCCCTCTAAGCCCTTCTAATCCCGATGCCTATGATTTCAATAATGATATTAATTCCATCAATCCCCCATACATTCCAATTGTGTGCGTTTCAAGAATTTAATTAATCTGAGTGTAACTCCCCCCCCTCTACTAGGTAATTATCGTTTGATTTTTATTTATTAATGGAAATTCAGAATAGAAGCCCCTTGAAAACTCATCAAAATTCGGTATTAAATTTCATTCAAATCTGTTTGAGTCCGAAACATGATGACATTTTTTAATTTCTCTTACCTCTATATGTGTTAATATATAGAGAGAGAAAGTATTGGATTCATGTCAAAAATTCGATGTCGAGATTTTGACGGATATACATGTTTTGAGGTCCCCTGAATCCAAAAAAGTGGTTTTCGCGACATGGTTTGTCTGTGAACAAAATATCTCAAGAACGAAAAGAGTTAGGAGGTTGAAATTTTATATTTAAGTTAGGCACCCCCATGGGACATGACACGAAGCTTTTGAACAAAATCGACCAAAGAGTACTAGTACTTTACTGATGCACTTTTTCTCAAAATTCGCTCCAACGATTTTGATTAAAATTCAAAAATCAACTATTTTTTAGATGCTCTTTAAATTGAATATTCTCAATTTCCCATTGAAATCATCTGAAGACCACTTTACTCTTGTACTCCATAGAAAAGAGGAGAAATGGTTACCATGGTAACAAAGTATAAATATTTTCCCATACTTTAAATTTTACATCTTGGAAATCGTATGTACCGTACTGTCAGAAACTAAATATATGTCCACAAAAAATCTGGTGTGACAAGCACAGTACACAACTTTCGATTAGCGAAGGTAAGAGAAAGTTGTGTGCTGTGCGCCAGTCACACCAGATTTTTAAATTTGGTATTAGAATACCAATAGAATGACTACTAATAGTATTTGTTTCATTAGTAAAAAATAATTGAACTGTGAGTAGCCCATATTTTTTACTGGTAGAGCGAGTGGCTGTGTTAAAATCCAAAAAAATTCAAGACATTAAATATTAATTCCTAAGTCTCCAATCGGTCATTTCGACGCATTCTGATTGCGCCGATTTGGCCCGAAAAAATAGAACAAACTTTTTTTTTCAAGCCAATTCCAATTCCAAATTCAATTCCATTTTCGCTGTCATACACGAAGACATTTTTATGGAGCCAGAAATGTCGCCAAAAATAGCTTGAAAAATGTCCTCGTGTACGACAGGCTTAAGAAAACAGTTCTCGTCAATAATAATTTTTTATTTTTTAATGATTTAAAACCCAGGAACTAAATCCCAGGAATGCAGACTCCTACTTGTTTGGTGGATTTCAATTTCAAATCTCAAATACAGTTTCAGTTCGGATTTAGGGATTTAAATTCAATATGATCGTAAATCTGCCCGTTCCTGATTGGTACATATTACAATACCATGTGTTTTAATTTACCCATCATATAGCGTCCCTAACGAAGGCAATTTAAATAGTGAATTCATGTTTAGAAACAAACTATTTTCAGTCCCTTATTTTCTTAATATCTTGAGAGTTTAACTTCAAAAGTTATGAGCTCCATAGCTTAGAGAAATTTTCAATATTCGTTTTAGATATATAAGTAACTATTCAGTTCAAATTGATTGACATCTCACCTAATTTTTTGGAACGAAGTTCTTTAACGCGGCTTACGCAGGCTGAATTGGTAGAAAATATAACGTAACAAAAACGCGTTCCTAACAAAAATGCGTTCCTAGCGCCCGAGCGTAGGCGGAGGAAGGCGAGATTAGACGAAGTCTTGGCGAGGCCACGCCCACCTTCTCCTTTTTATTTCCTTCTATCTACGCCGCTAGGCGAACAAGAGGTGCCACCGGGCGCAGATGCTAGACGAAAATTTAAATAATATTCTAAGCTGAAGAAAGGCGTGAGGAACTTCGCTCCTGCCGGGGGTCCTACCACCCCACACGTTTGCTTTTTTTTTTCTTTATTTCTCTTTTAACCCAGAGAGGCCAAATTCAACCTAGTTGAAAAGTTAGTTTAAAAACCTTTCAATTTTTGTTTTAGCGCTCCCGAATTTAAAAAATTTCCGACTTGGTGAATACTTAAGGCGGATACACACGCTCATGCATGCTTGTCAAGTTTGCAGTTACGTGTGAAGCCGCCTTTAGGTAACAACAATCTAATCATAAATTTCATTAAATTGGCCCATGTACGTATATTAATATATTCTGATCGTAGATATTTTGGATTTCTTACCCCATATAAGTTATAAAAAGAAGAACAAGAAACAGTATAGTATGTAGGTTTATGAAAGCACTTAAGCAATTGGCTAATAAATATGTTATATATCAATTGATTATAAATTCTGTTTTGATTCTTTTAAAAACAAAGAATACGAGAGAGAGAGAGAAGCTAATTAAATTCATCTGTTTCATTTCTAATTTTCTTTTGTGTCACAGGCACAAAACGCATTCAAACAACAACAAACATTGTATTCATGTATATTCATTTCAGATTTATTAATTTGTAGCTCATTTAAAATAAATGGATAAACTATCGTTTCCCTCTCTCTCTCTCTCTCTCTCCATCTCACTCACATTGTCATAAAACACATTTGTTACTGCACAGTTGAGTGTTTATGAATAATTTTAAAGCAACTTATGATCTGAATGAAATTTATTATTTGTTATTATTATTATATTATACTAAAAAAAAATTGTTATAATTAATTAGTTTTTACTTTTTAAATAATAAATATTGACAACGAATGCATTTTTATGTCATGTCGTTATTTATTTATCGATATTTATATTGAAGCTCTTTTTTTTTAATATATAAACATCATATAAATTTTTTTTTTTTTTTACATCTCGTCAATCCTGTATTAAGCTAATAAAAATCACTTGTCAAATCCATCATTCAAGTCGAATTTTGCCGAGGGAGTTCGCTTCCCGTTCTAAAATTTTCGTAAATTACAGAAACTGGGAACGGAATCTAAATGGCCTCAGATCCTGAAAAAGACTTGAAATAAATTTAAAAAAAAATATTTAACAATTTTATGAGATTGTTTTTTTGTTGGTGGGCCGAATGTCCTCATGATCCCAGGGAATCGAACCCAGGATTTCCAGCCTGTTTGGAATGGAAAAGGCGCTCGAAAAGTCAATTAATCATTTCTAAAAGTCGACTTTTTAAAAAGTCTATAGCTCGTGTTTATGAGATACTCAGTAAATATTAAATATATTTATTTATTTATAATTGAAGATTTATTAAGTATTTAAACATTTTATTGAATACAACTCACACTCAATTCAATATTTTTATAAAAGAATATTCTATATAGAAATTGCACGAGATATGGCACCGTGTTGAGAATCAAAATACAACATTAAAATATTAAAATTATGGAATTAAGAATGCCACATATCTTCACTAATCAAACTTAGAAAGCGTGTTGATTGGAGTGTTATGTGTAGGTTTCAAAAGAGAGATGAAAGTCAATCAATGAAAACGTTACAAACAGTATTTTTTTTTTTTTTGGAATGGGTGCATAAGGTCCGAAGACCTATAATGACCAGTGGTCACATGCAGCTAGGAAGAATGTATTTAAAAAAGAAAAAAAAAAAGAAAAAAGTAGAAGCATAACTCTCAACTGCGGGAACTGAGAAGATGCCTCTTAAGATTAGACTTGAAAAACTGAAGATTGTAGGTTTTGGGGAAGATAGACGCAGGGATCTTGTTTCAATCACGGGAGGTCATGGGGACAAATGAAGATTGGAATTGACTAGTTTACTTGTTTATTTTATATCTAGAAAAATTTTTGTTAAAAGGCGCTCGAAAAGTCAATCTTCGATTTTGGAATCGACTAGATATTTTTCGATTCTCTGAATCGATTAATCATTTCTGAAAGTCGACTTCTCGACATTTTAAAAACTCTATAACTCGTGCTTAGGAGATACTCAGTAAATATTAAATATATTTAAGTCAATCAATGAAAACGTTACAAACTATATTACCATAAGATACCAAGTATGGTAAGAAAAAGTCGAAGTCGTCCAGTGAGACTCGATTCTAATCGACTTGAAAGATTTTCAGCTCGATTCTAAAAAGTCGATTGTTTTCAGTAAAAGATCGATTCTTGATTAAAGTCAGTCGACTTTTCCCTCCTTAGCCTATTCAGGGTATTAGTGTCCTTCCCTTTGCACCAGGCCATCAAGCCCTCTGCCAACACCAACAAATACTCACAGTTTTTTTTATAGATAACGTCTTTAAAATTATCCCATTTTATTTAGTTATAGAAGTTACAAAATTATTTAAACAAATTTTGCCCGATTTATAATATTTTATTTGCCCGTGTCGATGTTTTTGAGGTTATAATCTTCCCAACTTGAGGATATAGACTCATGTCTTCCGCAATGTTCACTTGGTTTTTCACTGTGTTAAAATCACTAACATTCAAGTTCTATTTTTTCTAGAAATAGGATACATGGTGCCCCGAAATAAAATAACTCGAAAATTAAAGTTCTATATAAGAATAAAATGTTGCCAACAGGACGCACTGTACGATTTAATCCTTGTTGGAAGTTTCTTTAAAGAGTACTTTGAAGTCCAAAGCGACCAGCTTTCGGGGGGTGGTGGTTGAAACGTGAAAGGAGGTTAGAATTACAAAAAAAATGGGTGAAATCATATATTCCATGTAACAACTTAGCGGAAATTACGCGCCACCTGATGGCAACATTTGAAACTAATTTCGAAATTTTTTGCTTTGTTTTCGAGTTATTTCATTGCAGAGTCAATGACACCCTGTATAATTTTATTTTGAATTTTTTTTTTGACATTCTCAGGACCTTTAACAAAAATTTTATTATAACCAAACTTTCTCTTTCTTTATGCAAATTTTATTAGAGATCGAGAAAAAAAAAAATTGATCCTTTAAAAAATTCTTTTTATCCATTTAATTATGTGCTGGCCATATCAGTTTTTGTTTTTTTTTATTTGTTCCAATTTATCAGAATCATTAAAGGTTATCTGAGAGTTCATTTGACTAAAGTTGCAGTTTTTGAAGTGTGGTTTGGACCTTCATTAAATTATATTTTAGATATAACATTAAGTATATCGAAATATATTTTCAATATTCGTGATACAACTCTCAACTTTTAATGAGAGAGCAGAGAGAGAGAGAGATGTCTCTTTTAATAAATTATTTTATAATTCGAATTTCTAGAACAGGGGTGGCCAACCCACTGCCCACATTGAACATTTTTGAGGCTCTCGTGATTTATCGTACTAGAAAAATAAATATTTTTTAATGATTTCAATTTTTTTTATTTAGCATTTTATATATTTTTTATTAGGATTAGGTAGATGTAGGCAGCCAGCAAGTGATAAAAAAACTATTTATTTGATTATCGTAGACGTTTCGGAATCACATCGATCCCATCTTCAGGACGATAAACTGTTATTGTTGCTTAGATAGATGCTTTTTCGGTTCATACAAAAACAAATGATTAAATTTGCATATATCATTAGATGTATATGAGAATTGCCGTAGGTGCTTGGGGTATATTTTATTTTGTGGCAAATGAGCCCGAAACGACAGCACTGGCCAAGATTGAAAGGGCCCATTTGCCACAAAATAAAAATACAGCCCATGCACCTACGGCAATTCTCATATACATCTAATGGTATATGCAAATTTACTCATTTATTTTTGTATGAACCGAAAAAGCATCTATCTAAGCAACAATAACAGTTTATCGTCCTGAAGGTGGGATCGATGTGATTCCGAAACGTCGACGATAATTAAATAAATAGTTTTTTTTATCCCTTGCTGGCAGCCTACATCTACCTAATCCTAATTACCACTCAGCCATCAAATTTCTTCTACTTAAACTACATGACAATCTTTATATATTTTTATTTCATTTCACCTATTAGTGTTATATATTTCTTTGAATTGGCTGTCAGGACTCAGAGATACCTATAAAAGAAAACTGCAAAGCCTTCTATAGCAAGGACCGCGGGTTTGAATCCCAGACAATCCGATGATATTATTTAAGCCATTTTGTTACTAAATGGCTTAAATAAAATTACCTGCACCCCCAATCTATATCTATAAAAATGAAATGGGAAAAACATGTATGTATCGTATGTATGTACTGCTTTATATAAATCCACAATTTTCAATGAATCTATTTGAAATTAAGTCCCCCCCCCCCCCCCCCCCCCCCCCCCCCCCGACAAAAATTTCTAAATTTCAAAATGTTTAAAAAAACTTATTAATAGATAAAGCGGGTGATGATTGTATTTACTCCAAAAGTTGATACAGATCTACAAATTTAGTGGAGAAAATCAGGCATTTGTAACAAGGGCGGAATCAAGTGGGGGAAAGGGGGCGTAATTAACCCCCCTCGAGATTTGAAAAAAATACTTTTTTTTCGAAAAAAAAAAAAAAATTTATTTTGAATGTAAAATTTTAAAAATTAATATTTAAAAATTCAATTTATATTTATATTCTGGCAAACAAGTACAGAATGCACCTTTAATTTACCGAAATTAGGAAAAAATTGTGTGTTGTGCGACGAGTCACACCAGATTCAGATTACCCCCCCCTCCCGAGAAACACCTCTGGATCCGCTCTTATTTATAAAGAAGGTCTAGGGGAAGTCATACCCGAATTTTTTTTTCTGCGGACTCAGTCTCAACCTTTGATTCTTAATTAGAAGCCGAACTCCAAATATGTCGTTTATTATATTCGATATATATTCAGTAACAAAAAGTAGAATGACAATTATATTTATTTATTATTATCGAGTTGCCTTGCATTGCGTGCACCTAATAATTATCACCCGGAATGACATTTACGACCGAAAAGGGAATTTAATAATTATCTATAAATTAGATAGTCAGCCAGGCAGTCAGTCAGCCACAGTCAGTCAGTCAGTCAGTCAGTCATGTGGCTCAAATGTATCTATCATCTTTTTTTATTACGCCAACCTAGCGCCAGGTTTTATTATTACTATAATTTCATAACAAATATTTATTCACTGATTTGTTATCAAAAACTCATTTTTCGAGTTTTTTTTTTTTCATAAGATAACCCTCGGAAAATTTTTATCTCTATCTTTGTAATGCGTTTTTAATTTCATTTCTTATTAAAAATGTAATATTTTAAATTCAATTATTTTTTTTTTTTACTTTCTTGTATAGAATATAAAGAGAAAGTATTGTAATCGTAAAAAAATTCGACTTCGAGATGTTGATGTTTCTCCACGTTTTAGACCTCCCCGAGTCCAAAAATACCATTTTGGGCATTATGTCTGTGTGTCAGTGTGTGAACACGATTGCTTAAAAACAAAAGCAGCTAGATGGATGAAATTTGGTATATGCTCCATACACTAAAATTGTAGATTTCTATCAACTTTTGGAGTAAATACGTCACTTGGAAGTAGTACTTTACCTAATAAGTTTTTTCATAAATTTTGAAATTTTCAATTTCTTTGTTATATTATGATAAAATACTCAATTTTAAAAAGTTTTTATTCTTTGACATTTTTTCAATTAGTTGCACTCTGGGTTTTGATTACGTAAATTGTTTTTTAATAATAAAGCAAATTTATTTATGGAAAAATTAGCAATTGAGATCAAAAATTTTTGAGTCTTTTTTATTAATTCTATTTGTTTAA
Source organism: Euborellia annulipes (assembly GCA_023213315.1). Lineage (NCBI taxonomy): Eukaryota > Metazoa > Arthropoda > Insecta > Dermaptera > Anisolabididae > Euborellia > Euborellia annulipes. The sequence goes on along the minus strand of JAKCPI010013033.1, from coordinate 10,777 downwards.
ATTGCAATTAAATTATTATAAATCTTTGTCTCTCTTCTTTAGATAAGATAATCTCATTTGACTTGGTCTTAAATTTGGATGTTTAAAAAAAAAATTAATTAAATTAATCGAAAAAATGTATTTGAATTCCTCAAGCCGTGTTCTTTTATATTTAAATCACTTATTACTATTGAACAAACTGGCCTGAGAAATTCACCTTTTGCGACCGAAAAGTCCTTGACATTATCTTAACTAAATTATTAAATTATTATTATTATTATTACGGTCCATTTAATTATAGTTTTAATTTAAATTCAAATTTTATATTTTAATTATTTTAAAAGTTTATTGTTCAATTTATTATTAAAAAAAATGCTATTTGGCAAGAAAATCGTGTGATTGTGAGCTTACTGATAGAGATATTTGGTGTTTGGGTTGAGTCCGGATTGATGACTTCGGCAGCTGTTGGAGTGTGCCTCGACGAAGGCAGCAATCTCGAAGACCGAAATGTCGTTTTTATAAGAAGTCGAACTCGGCGTTAGGATGTCAAAGCTCGGTGTAGGAAGTCAGACTCGGCGATAGGATGTGCTCGCAGACCATTGTTGTGTTTTTTTAGTATAGTTTTTTTTTTTGTTTTATTTATTTGATTTTTTGTTGTATTTGTGTTAATTTCTTCTTTCTTCTATAATAATTGTTTGATTTTTATTGGTTTATTTGATAGATTTTTTTGTTTAAGTTTTTTTTTTATATTATTTTAATTAAAATTGTTTTTTCTTATTTTTTTGTTTATGGGCTGTTTGATAATTTTGTGCTGTTTTATAATCTTGTGCTCTCGAGTCGCCTATTAGAATGATAAATTAAGAATTCCTTAGGGAGATGAATTTCGGAAACCGAGGCATCCTGAATTAAACGAGAAAGAAGCTATTTTATAATCGCTTTCTAATTTCTAATCTATGCAATTGGTTTCAAGCTAATTGGCTTCTATTCTTTATAGACATCTGGATGCAGTTCTAGCAACGAACGAACGAGTTGTCTGGATGCCTATTTGTACGCTAGGATGCACTTGAATGGTGGGAAAATTGGCCCTCTCTCTCTCTCTCTTTCTCCGGCACTACCACAACCACAACCACCTGATGTTAAACTCCATATACTCGTTTTCTGCTGGTTGTTCATTCACCCAAACTCCATCCCCCTAGGGGTTATTTGGACCATTAACATTCGCCCTGTCTATCTATGGACATATTTACTGTTTAAGGATGCTCTAAACGTACGGATTCTCTTCTCTCCTTTTTTTTCCTCTCTTCTTATTCTATTCTTTAGTAGAATTTGAGTTTTAGAAAATAAAATAAAAACAAATATTCTCTCTGATTTTCTTTCTTGGTCTATTTTTCTTTGAGACAATCTGGATAAACTGCGGAAGTTTCAATCCAAGACGGGTTCGGGTATTGTTTATACCTTCAAAATAATTTAATTTTGTCACTGATTATATTAGAGCTTGATTCGTAGCTAGTTATCCAGTTAAAAAACGATAACTAATAAAAATTATTCAATTTACTTTTACCAATATTTCTTATGTTTTTAATAAAAACAAATTTGATTTTGCGTTGATATAGATGATTTGATGTTCTGGGGCTTCTCTACACTGCGATCTTTATAGATCTATTGTGCTCCCCGTACACTCTCCGGGAGTACAAGGCCCCTGGAGAGGATCATTCTAGGAATGGTTCATGCCCATCCCTCAGGCCCTAGGTGCCTGGAACTGGAGGGGATTGTATTCCCATTGCCCCAGTAGAGACGCTCGACTTGGTTGAATTTTTGCGGCAAGCCGGGTTCGAACTCGAGTATAATTTTACCTTGAATTACTAAACCCCAGCTTATCCGATAAGCCACGTCGCGACGCGTCGCCTCCATTTTGCGTAGATACGTAGGGCTTATAGCTGGTAGTTCAATCAGGATAGGTGAAAACGTGAAGAAAATCTGCAGCTAGTTGTTTTTCATTATTTTATTCCCACCACGTTGACGTTTCGATCCCAGTTGTGATCATCCTCAGAACAGGTGGCTGTTATGTATGTGTATATTTGTAAATTTCAATCATATATATAGAACTCAAAGATAAATAAATACAAATAAATTATATTAGTTATGATATAATTGAAAGTAAATGATCAACAGAGACAATGGTCACGTCGCAAGACAAATCTACAAATTTGATTTTGCGTAGATGTAGATGACTTGATCATTTACTTCAATTATATCATAACTAGAGACCGGACAAAAAAGCATAAAAAAATGGAAAAAAAGTGCTTAAAAAAGCATAAAAAACTTGAATAAAAAGTTGTTAAATAAGCATAAAAGTTGAAAAAAGCATCTCATAAGCAATTTTTACTCATACCAATGGCGTATGCAAATTTTTTTTTAAAGAAACTAAATTTATTCCGTCCCGCCCTGCGAAAAATTTTGTTTTTGCGGAACCAAATTTTTTCACACTGCGGAAAATTTTTTTTTACAATGCTATAATTTTTCGCACTGCGGGGCTTTTGAAAATATTTTTTTTTTTGGGGGGGCTCCCCCCCCCCCCCCCCTTATACACGTCCCTGGTGTATGCGTGTGTGAATGAGAAAAAGTGTGTTTTTTAATAAAAAAAAAAACAAAAAATATTATAAATATTCGTAAAATAAGTTCAAATAAGCACGAAAGGGAAAAAAAGCATAAAAACTCAAAAAGCTAAAAAATGCAATCTCAATGCACTTAGTTTTTCCTAATTCGTATAGAAATTAAATATCAAATGGTTGCTTATAAAATTGAGCAATAAGCATTTTGCTTAAAATCCGGTCTCTAATAATAATATATGATTGAAATTTACAAATATACACATACATAATACCCACCTGTTCTGAGGATGATCACAACTGGGATCGAAACGTCAACGTGGTGGGAATAAAATAATAAAACGTCTCATTAATTGTTATAAAATCGTAGGCTTTAATTTTTGACTGCTCCTGCTTCCTTCCTTGTATGAATCCTATACTTTCTTTATATACATGTATATATCAACATAGGGCTATATGCTTTTATAGAATCTAAAACCAAACATTTTTTGCAAGGAACAAATACCAGAGAGAATAATTAATTATAGATTTCAACTGACAAAAATATTCTTATCCTACATCCCTATTAAATAGGCAAACAGATTTTCAGATCTGAAATGATTTTGTCTAGCGAGCAGGCGTTCTTGATTAGTGGCGCCTCGCTTGCTAGTGTCGAATAGATGAAGCTCGACTAATTCTAGCTGACTAAAGATAAAATAAAGAGGGAATTAGACACGCCTGGATATGAACAAATATATATATATATAAATATTATTTAATTCGCCCCCGGGGCTTGGTGTAGGGGTTAGCGTGCTAACCTCTTATACCAAAAGTCGCGGGTTCGGACCCAGGAAGTTACATTCACACATACAATCACACACACAGTCATTATAAATCTGGACAGGAGCAGCCAATAAATGAACTCTACAAGTTTTAATCCCCGGAGACGTTTCGGTTCTTTAATTTAAGAACATTGAAAAATATTTACTTTTATAATTTTTTGATATGTAAATACAATTTAAATATTACTTGTTTGTTTTTTGGTAAGGACTGAAGATGCCTCGTAAATAAAATAACCGAAACGTCTCCTGTGATTCGAACTTGCAGAGTTCATTTATTGACTGATCCTGTCCACATTTGTCCACAAAATCAAGAAAAAAAAAAATAAATAAATAAAGGCCTTCGGCTATGAAAAAACATTGTTTTGTGAGGGAAGTTCTAGTTTCCTTTTTTTCGGAGGAGGCATCGCTAAAATTGAAGAGCTGGATTGTTTTTTTGCCATCAAGTGGCTTTGAAGTTGATATCTCTTTAATCCAGGATTTTTAGCTTAGCTGGCTCAACCTAATCACCTCCTTATTTGGACCCTGTTACGCATTAGTGTGTCAAGCGCCAAAAAAAAAAATAAAAAAAAAATTCAGTTAAGCACGGAATATTGTTTCAAATGCTATAATTAATAGTATTTTTTATGAAATATGTCCTAAAAAAATTTATATTTAATGTTACTTGCACAATTGACAAAAAAAATTATATATAATCTAATCAAAACAAAAAACTTTAATGTTAATTTTCCCAAATCTCGGTAACTGGCGCTTGACACACTAATACGTAACAGGGTCCATATAATTACTATAACTTCGTAAAAAATTTCCTTTTAATGAATAAACACCTCTTTTTTTTTGTCCAAATTAATAAAAACAAAAAATATATTTTTCTCACTTAAATCATTTTCAAGACGTTTTCATCATCATCATCATCATCATTATAATCAGAGGAATTATTTTTTTCCCCCCAAATTCTTTGAATGGGACATTTCTTTTTGTGAAAGTGAATAATGAATCCTTATTAATCCTGACAGATGCCAACAGGCCTGGCTGAATGAAAGAAAGAAAAAGACGAGTGAGATTCGCTCGTTGAGGGAATCCCCTAGACATATCATTCGTATAATTATCGTGTAGCAGCATTTGTCCCAAGCACAAATCAACAAACAACTCTCTCTCTCACCAAATAATTACATGTCATGTCCAAAAGGACTCTATTTTGTTTTACTTATGAATTTGTAACTTTTCCTTTTTTATAGAAAAATACAAATTTGTAGTAACTATGTGGTCGTCCACACATTATGTAACGCGTTAGAGGGGAGTTTTTTGTATCGAGATATATTTAGTTTCTGAGGGTACATTTGAATTCAAGATGTAAAATTTAATATTTATCTTTTGTTACCTTGGCAACCATTTCTCTCTTATCTTTCCTATGAAGTTCAAGAGTAAAGTGGTCTTCATAAGATTTCAATGGCAAAATGAGAATATATATTTTAAAGTGCATCTAAAAAAAAATCTGGTGTGACTGGCGCACAGCACACAACTTTCTCTTACCTTCGGTAATCGAAAGTTGTGTTCTGTGCTTGTCACACCAGATTTTTTGTGTCTACATATATTTAGTTCCCGACAGTACGGAACATATGAATTCAGATGTAAAATTTATAAGTATGGGAAAATATTTATATTTTGTTACTATGGCAACCATTTCTCCTATCTTCCCTATGAAATACAAGAGTAAAGTGGTCTTCAGAAGATTTCAATTGCAAAATGAGAATATACATTTGAAAGAGCATCTGAAAAATAATTGATTTTTGAATTTTAAAAAAAATCGTTGGAGCAAATTTTGAGAAAATCGAAAAAAACTGAAAAAGTGCATCAGTAAAGTACTAGTACTCTTTGGCCGATTTTGATTAAAAGCTTATTTTTCCGGTCCCGGGGGGTGTTTAACTTAAATATAAAATTTCAGCCTCATAGCTCAATTCCTTCATCCTTAAAATTGAACACACACCCACCCACCCACCCACCCACCCACCCACCCACCCACAGACAGACCATGTCGCGAAAACCACTTTTTTGGATTCAGGGGACCTCAAAACGTGAAGATCCATCAAAATCTCGACATCGAATTTTTGACATGAAACCAATACTTTCTCTCTATATATATATTACATATATACATAGGTAAGAGAAAGTAATAATTGATTTTTAAATTAAAACAAATTCGTTGGATCGAATTTTGACAAAAACTGAAAAAGTATATAAGTAACTAGTACTCTTTGGCCGATTTAGATTAAAAGCTTATTTTCACTCCCCAGGGGGGGGCTGTCTAATTTAAATATAATATTCTAACCTCGTAGCTCAATTCCTTCATTCTTAAAATTGAACATCGGCCAAAAACTACTAGTATTTATCGGATTTACTTTTTCAGTTTTTTTCGATTTTCTCAAAATTCGCTCCACCAAAATTGTTTAAAACTCAAAAAATCAATTATTTTTTAGATGCTCTTTAAAATGTATATTCTCATTTTGCTCTTGAAATCTTTTGAAGCCCACTTTACATTTTACTCTTGGACAGTGAGGGGCAAGATGGGTAAGTCCCACCCATGCGCTTTCTACTTGTGATTATTTCATTGTTTTAAAAAAGAATATTATATTTTTACTTTCTCTTACCTATGTATATATGTAATATATATATAGAGAGAAAGTATTGGATTCATGTCAAAAATTCGATGTCGAGATTTTGATAGATCTTCACGTTTTGAGGTCCCCTGAATCCAAAAAGTGGTTTTCGCGACATGGTCTGTCTGTGGGTGGGTGGGTGGGTGTGTGGGTGTGTGTGTGTGTGTGTGTTCAATTTTAAGCATGAAGGAATTGAGCTATGAGGTTGAAATTTTATATTTAAGTTAAACACCCCCCGGGACCGGAAAAATAAGCTTTTAATCAAAATCGGCCAAAGAGTACTAGTACTTTACTGATGTACTTTTTCAGTTTTTTTCGATTTTCTCAAAATTTGCTCCAACGATTTTTTTTTAAATTCAAAAATCAATTATTTTTTAGATGCTCTTTAAAATGTATATTCTCATTTTGCGATTGAAATCTTCTGAAGACCACTTTACTCTTGTACTCCATAGAAAAGATAGGAGAAATGGTTGCCATGGTAACAAAATATAAATATTTTCCCATACTTATAAATTTTACATCTTAATTCATATGTTCCGTACTGTCGGGACCTAAATATATGTCGACACAAAAAATCTGGTGTGACAAGCACAGTACACAACTTTCGATTACCGAAGGTAAGAGAAAGTTGTGTGCTGTGCGCCAGTCACACCAGATTTTTTTTTTAATGGAAACTTTCATGATTCAAACCTAGAAAATTTCCACTAAAGATTTTTCATTTTCTTTTATAAAAACAATGAAATAATCACAAGTAGAAAACACATGGGTGGGACATAATATAGTCCCTCACTGTACTCCATAGAAAAGAATTCAGATTCCCCCCCGGGAGATATCTATACTGATGATGTATTTCGATTCAAAAGGGGGTCCCCTTTGGAACTTTTTACACATTTAATAAAATTTATTTCAATTCTTATGAAATTTTGTTTTTTTTTATGATTCTCTATTGTGTATAAAATGTCCAAATATGAGATTAAAAATTCAAAAATAACCTTGGTTTATTTCAAGCAGTCAACATTTAAAATAACTGTTAGGTACACATATCATATGAATTAGAAGTGGTCAAGTTTGAAACTAATTTGCTATGGGAAACTAAATATATCTCGACACAAATAAACCTGGTGTGATCTGCACTGTGCTGTCAAAAAAAAATTGCAAAATTTAGGGCTTTAATTTGTTAGTCTCGGTGTTCTCGCATCTCAAATTCTTTCTATTCATATTAAGAGAGAAGGTGGGTGGGACCTTTACATTTATTATGGATTAAGCGAAAATTTTATTACAAATTAAAATTCCCTTTTCTCTCTCATTCTAGAGATTCAATTATCTTAAATCTACACCATTTAAACCATTTATTCAATTAGTCTCCAAAAAAAAGGTTTTTTTGTTCTTGACGTCACAGAGAGAGAATACCAAGAAGAAATCCCCCCTCCCCTCTCTCTCTATTCCGTGTCGAATCAATTGATTTTTTTTTTTAACCCGGAAAAAGATATATTTTATTTAATCCACTATTATGTTAGCTCCATCCTGTCTTCATGAATTCCGAGTTAAAAGGCTAACGATCGTCTGCCCTTTGAGGGGAGGCGCAAATGGCGGCGGGGGCACAAATAAGCGTAGGATTTAGAATGAGGGTGGGGTGGGGGTGGATGCTGCTGCTGCCAGAGGTGCTAGAGGCTAATGCTGCTTTGGTCTCTCCAGCCCTTGGATTTTGGTTTGGGTCGTAGGCTTTGAATGCAAATAGACGATGGCAACCGTTTGTAATGCATAAAGCCCTTTTGGGATTGCCATCAAGAGCAAAACCAATAGAAACAGTTTTTTTTTTTTGATTGTCCAGGGACTTTTTAACACGAAAATGATTGTGACATATGACCAAAGGCGTTGACTTGTAAAAGGAAAAGATCAATGATTATCACCGAAACCTTATTCTCAAATAATAGTTGTACAAATTTCACCTTTTCCTTTAATAATAATAAAATTTATTTTTACTTTCTCTTACCTCTATATATGTTAATATATAGAGAAAGTATTGGATTCATGTCAAAAATTCGATGTCGAGATTTTGATGGATATACACGTTTTGAGGGCCCTTGAAACAAAAAAATTGGTTTTCGCCACATGGTCTGTCTGTGTGTCTGTCTATCTCAAGAACGAAACGAGCTAGGAAGTTGAAATTTCATATTTAAGTTAGACACCCCCCTGGCACGTGACACGAAGCTTTTGAACAAAATAGACCTAAAAGTACTAGTACTTTACTGATGTACTTTTTCAGTTTTTTATCGATTTTCTCAAAATTCATTCCAATGATTTTGTTTAAAATTCAAAAATCAACTATTTTCTAGATGCTTTTTCAAATGTATATTCTCATTTTGTCATTGAAATCTTCTGAAGACCAATTTACTCTTGTACTTCATAGAAAGATAGAAGAAATGGTTGCCATGGTAACAAAATATAAATATTTCCACATATAAATTTTACATCTTGAAAATCGAATGTACTTTACTGTCGGAAACTAAATATATGTCGACACGAAAAATCTGGTGTGACAATTCCGAAGGTAAGAGAAATTTGCGTGCTGTGCGCCAGTCACACCAGATTTTTTTTAAACAATAACGCAATGAAGAAAATGAAATTATATAATTAGGTTATGTGTTTCAAAATGTATTTTATTTAGGCACTTGGTGTCTCATCTACAGAAGTTATACAAAACTGAAGATGTCATACCAAGTGTCGAAATGCGTATAAAGTCAATAAAATAATTTTAAAACACATAAGAATCGAGAGTTTTTAAAGTGGAACTTATTTACATACAAATTTGATTTCTGTCCCTCATAAAGTCACGAAACACTCCATTTCGGTTAAGCTGGAGAAAGAATGAATGAATGAATGAATAGCATCTTTGAAAAATTTAAATTTTTGATTTCCTCCATTTTTTGATATTTTAAAACCTCTTAAAAAACCCCTCCTGGTAAATTTTGAGTTTTTTTGGTAATCTGTTCAAATTTTGAAATAACCCCACTTTTCTTGGTTTTTTGCTCATAACTTCCCCAAAAATGGTCCAACTTTTTTTTTTAGAATTTTTTTTTTTTTTTTTTTGTGTAGTTTTCAAGAAAAAATACAATTAATTTTTTTGAAAAATTTTACAAGAATTCTCTTTCTTTTAATTGACAATGCGAAATTATATGCAGTGTTGTTTGCCTCTCGATTCATCGGCTTACATTTCCGTTCGAGTTGAATAATAAATGAAAAAGAGAAAGAGGGGGGATAAAAAAAAATTTGTATTTTCTGTTAAATGAAAGACGGGTAATTTTTATTGCTTTTGTCAAAGCACTTTCGGTTTTATCTCTGTTAAGACAAGGGAATTAAATATGAATAGCCCCCCCCTCCCTTTCCCTCCGCTTCCTTTTTTTCCGAAATTGCAAATGCTGTTCCAACTCTTTCTCTCTCACTCACGCATTTAAAGCTATCGATTAAATTAAATTTGTTTGGCAAACGAACAAAAAATAACATCTTTAATAGATTGTCAAAAGTCACAATAGAATTGTGAAAAGATGAACGTTTCGTAATGGATTATTCCATCCTCGGGATAAATACGTTAAAAAATTTCCAGGAGTAGTGGCTGAATGTATAATTAACAAAAAAATATTTTTCTCTTCCTTCGCTATATTTCATACAAATTTCGACATTTCGGCCGATATTCCGGCCTTCATCAGGACATGTGATATGTTTGACTCGAGCTTAGAGGGGCTCTTGGAAACTCCTGACATATTGTTGGTGCGAATTTGCCAGGAAGTTGCCAAGAGAAAGCCGGAATATCGGCATAAACGTCGACATTTCTATGAAATAAAGCGAGAGGAAGAGAAAAATATTTTTTCTTTAATTTCTTTCACCTTGCCTTAATCTCCTCTTTGTAGTTAAAATTTTTTAAATATTTATGAAGATAAGGGGCAGCCTGGTGGATATTAGTGATAAGAATGAATAAATAAAATCTGATGATGATTTTCAGGCCAATTTATTTGGATTAACTCGTCAACATTTCGGTGCCAAAACGACTCCTTCTTCAGGACCATGCGGTGTCAAGAAAAACAAATCGCCCTCAATTTTGTCATTTAAAGGTGTGATTAATCACGCTAGTACACATGTGAAAGGCAATTGAGCAAATAAGGATCCATAGCGGAAGGAGTTAATCCAAATAAATTAGCCTGAAAATCAACTCCAGATTTTATTTATTCATCCGTCTCATTTAATTATTTATTTTTTTATAAAAAAAAAATGTGTTAACAAATAGATGGATGTATTTTTGATATCTTTCTTTTCTTTGTCTTCTTTATCTTTCATCTTTTTATTCACCTCTCTACGCTAACAAATCCTTGAATTAAACGATTTTTTTTTCCAGAATGAAGAAATTTCTCCAAACACCTGAAAACAAAGAGGCATCATTTAGTTGGTGAGTAGCCAGCTCTCCATTTTCTATGGATCCCCTTTCGATGCTGTAATTATAGTAATTGCAATATTGACCTACAGTCAGTAGATCATAGAAGAAGCGTGTCTGCACTCTCTCTTCTCTAGGTACTATCATAGTCAATGCTCTGCCGAATTAAAATCAATTATCCCACCCAAAGCAACATAAAGGGTGATTCAAAACTTATCGTACAAATTTCGTGGAGAGGTAGGGAATACGTCAGGAAACCGATTTCACATAGGAAAGTATGTCCGCTAA
>JAKCPI010013031.1:0-66464 GCA_023213315.1 Euborellia annulipes | reverse complement strand
CTTGTTTACAAACAAGAAAAGTTTGCTCCGAGAAAAATTTCAAATTTAGCTAGTTAGAAGATAATTTAAGTGTTTAATTCGGGGGTTAGTATAAAGATTTCAACACTAATTTTGAAGTGTGAAATAAACTTTTATCAAGCATCAGCATAAAAAAAGAAGAAAAGCCCCCCTCCTAGCCAGGCTATAATGGCGGAGGGAGGCCAAAATCATCAAGGGCACGCCCTGCAAGCCACACATCTCAACAACATTACCGGTATAGTAAAAACATCATTGGACATTATATACGATGAGCCATTGGGCATGGACTTTACATACGCTCTGAAAAGAAAGGTGGATGAAGTGGAAGGCGAAAAATTGGCAAGACCAAGTAAGCAAGTTAACAATAACATCATAGACACTAGTAAAGAGAATCATTCACCTACAACTAATGAAAATTTGATTCATAACACATCTAATAATGTTCCCACTCATATAAAAGAAAATCATCTCACGCCCGCTCAACAAAACGAAAATTCATTTGCCATTAAATGTAAAAATAACAGATATCGTCCAAGTGATAAGGGACCGTTTTCATTATATGTTGAGTCCATAGATCATTCACGAGTCCACGCAATGAGAATAGGAAAGATTTTAAGACTAAATGCTTTTCAATTATATAATAAGGTAGTATCAATTAACAACATTGGCAGGTACAGAGTTAAAGTTACAATCAATTGTTCATACGAGGAAGCAAATTACTTATTAGATAATGATTATTGGAGACTAAATAACCTTTTACCTTTCGTACCTAGCTTTTTGCTAATTAAACAGGGAGTCATAAGAAACGTTGACACGTCATTAAGCCAAGAGGAAATTTTACAATATGCTCAATCAGATTATGAAATTGTTGAGGTTAAGAGGATTAGCAAGATGAGGGAAATACAAGACAAAGGGACAGTTAAAGTCCCCACACCAGTAGTTTTCATTTCTTTTAGAAGCCAGTCGTTGCCTTATGACATAAAGCTTTTGGGGGTTCGATGTGTGGTCGAACCCTACACTCAACGTGTCATTCAGTGCGGTTCATGCTTACGTTATGCGCACTCGTATAAATTCTGTAAAAATAAGCCACGCTGTGAAAAATGCGGAGAGCAAAACCATGAGGAGGGATATTTTTGTAACAAAGTAGTTAGATGTGTTTTCTGTGAAGGACCTCATAAATCCACAGACACAAAAGTATGTCCAGAGTTCGATAGACAGGTAAATATAAAAAATCTAATGGCATCAAAAAATATTTCTTTTGCGGAAGCTAGCGCAGAAATTCCACCTAAATATAAAAATCAAAGGCAAAATAATTTCCCATCGCCCCGCGCATTCCAAATTCCGCTGTCACAAGCTGAATTCCCATCATTGCCTGTTTATACTGAGCCAAGAGAGAGAAATTTACAAAAAGGGGAAAACCAAATCCAAAAGGTATACCATTATCGAAACAGTACAGGTAATTTTAGTCAGAGACAAGAGCAGAATAATACAAAACAGGCAGCACCTATTCAACAGAATATCACCAATTCATTAAATATACCAGAAAGCAATATTCTAAACAATCCCAGTTACAAAAAAAACATTCGGGTTGAGAATCTAAAAGAAGTAATACTGGAAATTATTTATAAAATAATTTCCAGAGGTAGCCTGTCATCGTTGCAGGAGATAAGGTCTCCGATTAATCAAAAGTTTATATGCAATGTATTAGATGAATCCCTATCTCCACTCTTGAACTTACTAAACTCACACTCAGAAGTGATGCAAAGTAGTGATGAAGAACTATAGCTTAATAGAGAAGTGAGATTCCAGTTTGTCAATTTTTCCTGTTTTTCTGTCTTTTAGCTATTTGGAGACTAAGTTTAATTGAAATTAGTATAGTAAAAACAAGTGTCCCAAATAAAATAAAATAAAAAAAAAAGATAAGAACAAAAAATGGAAAAGCTAACCATCTTACAATGGAATGCGCGATCAATAAGAGCAAATAGGGAAAACTTTGAAATTGCGTTGAGGGATCTTGATATAACGATCGCCACAATCTCTGAAACCTGGCTTAAGACGTCGCAGAATTTTAAAATAAGGGGATATTCAACAGTTCGGGCGGATAGACAAGACGGGAAAGGGGGATCCCTTATCCTCATTAAGGATATGCTAAAATTCAAAATCCTAAAAAATTATAGCGATGAATCTGTACAAATTGCTGCCGTAGAAATTGTCCTCCCCACAATAACATTTTCCGTAATATCGTGCTATTGCTCTCCTGGATATTGCATGGATATAAACCAGTGGCTGACCTTTTTTCAAGAATATGGGAAGTTGTGTCTTTTGGTAGGGGATTTCAATTCACACGCAGAGGAATGGGGATGTAGGTATCGTGATAGAGCTGGAGATTGCATAGCGACTCTAACAGAAGAACTTAATTTAATTTGTCTAAACGATGGCTCGCCTACAAGGCTGAGTTTCAACCAAGATTCTCCCTCTATAGTGGATATATCTTTCTGTTCGGCAGCCATCGCCCCTATGTTTAATTGGTCAATAATAGAAGACACTCTTGGGAGTGATCATTTTCCCATATTGATAACTGCAGATATGATCCCCCAAAACATTAACAGTAATAGCAACCACTATCCTACCTATAAAACCAAATATGCCAATTGGGCGCAGTACAAGTCACTAATTACCACAAGTTTAATAAATATACCGGATTTTAGCTCCTTGGAAATCAAATATGATTTTCTTATATCTGTCATAACAAATGCCGCTAAAGTAACAATACCAATGTCGAAACCGTTTCAAGGAAAACATCATCCAGTGCCTTGGTGGTCGGAAGAGTGCAGGAACGTAGTTAAAGATAGAAAATCGTCCCTCAAGCTCTATAAAAGTAACCCAACTCTAGAAAACTTCCTATCACTGAGACAAACAGAGGCAAAAGCTAAAAGAGTCATTAAAGAATCCAAAAGAAACTCATGGAAAAAGTACTGCAATTCAATTAATAGAAATGAAAAACCAAAAAATATATGGAATAAAATAAAAAGAATTAAAGGTGCTCAGTTAACTTACAACGCCACTCCATCACCAGAAGCGCTGGACCAATTTCTTAATAAAATTGCCCCCCCGTCTGTACCACCGGATAATTTAAAGATGCTTCCAAATAGCAACGACACTGATATTTTAGACTTCCCATTTTCAATAGAAGAACTTAATAAAGCACTATTCGAAACCACTAAAGACTCGGCCCCAGGCATAGATCTAATATCATACCCGATGATAAAAAATTTACCAGTAAATGCAAAATTATTCATTTTAGAAATTTTTAACGAAATAAAAGAATCAAATTTTGTCCCTGCCGCATGGAAGATCCAACTGATAGTGCCAATTCTAAAACCAGGTAAGAATAAAGAGGATGGGAACTCCTACCGGCCCATAGCTTTATCATCATGCCTGCTTAAAATTTTTGAAAAATTATGTAAACTGCGCTTAGAAAATTTCCTGGAATCATCTTACCAACTTCCATCCACATCTTTTGGATTTCGCTCATTTAGCTCGACAATGGACAATCTAACAGTACTGGTCTCAAACATCCAAGAATCATACGCTGAAAAAAAGTACACTGCGGCAGCTTTCATTGACATTCAAGGGGCCTATGACAACGTAAATATACACACTCTATGTAGTAAATTGAAGGATCTTGGGGTTGGCTCAAAATTCTGTTGCAAAATTTTTGACTTACTATTTGGACGTCAAATATACATAAGAGCAAGCCCAATTCAAAACTCATCAGCCAGACTGTTATATAGAGGAATTCCCCAAGGATCCATCCTTAGTCCCCTGCTCTTCATCTGTTATACTTATGACATCAAATCAACAGCCCAAAACAGCAATTTACTCCAATACGCCGATGACCTAGTACTATATGCTTCCGCCAAAGACCTGAATGAAAGCCTTATCAATTTGGATATGTCAATATTTACACTTATCGACTACCTGGACTCCAATAATCTTGAAATATCACCATCAAAATCAGCCGTCTGTATCTTCTCGAGACGCAGGGCCCCCAATTGGCAATCGATCTCGCTGGGCAATCTGGATTTTCCAATAGTATCTACAGTTCGTTACTTAGGGCTTACCCTAGATAGAAAATTGCTCTGGAAAGAGCAAATCACCCAAGTTCAAATCAAATGCCTCAAATATATAAATATTATGAAGACCCTCGCTAACTTTGCTTGGGGGGCCGACCCCCAAACTCTCATTAACTTTTATAAAGCAACAGTCAGATCATGCTTGGATTATGGAGCGTTTCTCTCTGGATCTGCTTGCCACTCCTCAAGAATTAAACTTGATAGGTTACAATATCAAGCGTTGAGAATAGCAATGGGATACATGAGATCCTCCCCATGCAATGCAATCCTGATAGAGGCGAATGAGCCACCCTTATATCTCAGAAACAAGCAGTTGGCTACAAAATTCATGCTCAAACGCTTGACCCGATATTACCATCCTGTTACAGAAGCCATCTCCTCTCTCGAAAAGCAATATCGAACAACCGGATACTGGAATTGCAAAACTCCACCTCCACTTATAGAGAGCTTGATAGACTTGAGAAAAATTAATATCCAGAACGAGAAATTCTCACTTCCTCCCCTGTTTGCACTTACTCCACAACTGCTGGAAATCGAATTTGACATTAAAGTAAATAATCCCTCAAATAGTTACTATGATTGTGTCATCTATACTGATGGATCCAAAACGCAAACGAATGTAGGCTGCGCTTACTATGATCAAACAAACATTGCGTTTGGATTATTCAAGCTTCCACCCTCATTTTCAATATTTACAGCAGAACTCACAGCCATATACGAAGCATTGCGATATGTCGAAGCTCAATCATTTAACGCCGTATTGATAGTTTCCGATTCACAAAGTGCTCTTCAAGCTATTGCAAATTACAGATCCCGTAAATCCTATAACAAACTAATATGGGACATAAATCTACTCCTGTACCAAGCCAGCAGCAACCTCCGGAATGTTTCTCTGCGATGGACCAAAGCACACCTGACCAACCAAGGAAATATAATAGCAGACCGATTAGCCAAACAGGCTTCCTTCACTGGAGCCTTGCTGAACAGAGCAACACCATGGTCAGACATTTACGCCATAGTTAAGGACACAATTAAAAAGGAATGGGCAATATCTTGGAACCAGTCATCTAATTTCACGGGATCATTTCTTCATCAAATAAAACCTTCTCCAGGCCCATCGTGGTTCAACCTAATTCCACTTCTACCCAGAGCCATTATCACCCTGACTAACAGAATTAGGATCAACCACACCCGTGCTCAATCCCACCTGTCAAGATTCAACATAGTACCGGCCTCCACATGTTCCTGCAATCTGGCAACAGCTACCCCGTTCCATCTAATAGCTCAATGCCCAAATTACAATAGACCAAGAAACGTATATCTAAACTCCATCATTCCGCATTTTCGCGATCCTACATCATTTATGCAACTGTTTAAGCAGCCTAAGCACCAAGAACTCACAATGATCCATTCGTTTCTAATAGACACAAAAATCATACTATAATAGAATACTACAAAAAATAATTTCTACAATTTTGCCTTTATATTGTTTTGATATTGTATTGATATTGTTTTTATTTTGTTTTAATATTGTTTTTATTTTGTTTTAATATTGTATTTATATTGCCTTGATATTGTTTTGATATTGTATTGATATTGTTTTTATTTTTTGTTTTAATATTGTATTTATATTGCTTTTATTTTGTTTTGGCATTGTATTGAGATTTTTTTATTGTATTTGCATGGTGTATTTTTATATTTTTACTGTATATTTTTTGTAAACTTTTTAGCCCAATGGCCTCCGGCCAAACGGGCAAAATAAATAAAAAAAAAAAAAAAAAAATTTGTTCATATCCTGTAAGGAAGATATAAACTGAATTTTTTTTATATATATAATTGAATTTTGTTTTTTTAATTTTTTCAATTTGCCCTCTCGGCTACTTGGGCCATTTACGGGTATATATTGTATTATATATTTAAGGTGCGCGTCTCGAAAAGCCGTTAGAACACGATTGACTACCGAGTTCCTCTAGGCGGCAAAAGATGGCGTTAGTTTTTCCCATAGGAATACAAGGGATTTATTCCATTTCATTTGAAAGATTCCAGCTAATTAATTATGGGTAGAAAATTAATTATTTTTTAACACAATGATTACTAATTTAATTATCTATAAGATATAGAGCGAATTTTTTAAAAATATCTTTTATTTAATGCGATTTATCTAAAAAAAAAATTATTTTTTTCGAAAATCAAAAAAAGGGCTTCTATAAGTTGTAGATATTTTAAATAGCTTTAATTAAAAAAAAATTTGAGATCGATAGCTTCAAAATTGTGGCCGCTGGAATCTCCCAAAATTAGCACCCCGAGACGTGCACCTTAAATTGTTATATTGATGGCTACGATGTTATACCGGAGGACCTTCCACACACTGATCCCTCGGGGTCACCAACCCTAATAAAGCCTACTATAAATATTCAAATTTCCTATTTGTTATATTTTCGCATCAATGATTTTATTAACTTCCCTGTAGCTGTAATTTATAATAAATAATTAAAATAAAAAGAATTTTATATTCTCATATGATGTAACAAACAAGGATGAAATTAATTTTTCTGTGTTAGAAAAATCGAATCAAATTCAGGATATTGTTTTCTTTTATACATTTTTAATTAGGTAATGTTTAAAAATAAAAATTTCCTTTCAAGATGACTGACTATTTATTATACGTATTTGAGATAGATTATTTTAATGTTTTTCTTGTTTTATTTATTTAATGAACACTCATTTGTTAAAACAACACTCCAAGAAATCCAAAATCATTCAATTCTTCATAATTTTTCACAAATAAAGATGAGGTGGATCATGAATATTAATATATTGGTCTAATGTATTGAATTTGTAAAGTAAAATAAATGGATTTACATTTTTAGGAACATTAAGCGCACTTTAACGACTTAGACCCCTCCCACAATGACTTCTCTTGGCAAAATATTTATATTCGTCTTCATAATTTTATCCTCGAGTTATTTGGAATTTTTTTTACTTTAAGTATATTTTTGTTTATTCTAACATGTTTTGGTTATTCCCGAAAAAATTCCGTTTTCTTTTTGTAAATTCATTCAGAAAAAAATTCATTGATTTTCCTTTTATTTTATTTTCAGTCTACGTGGTTATATAATAGATATAAATAGAGACATATAAGAGATCAGGGCTGCAGACATGGGGGGGAGGGGCTCTGAGGGGATCCGGGGCCCTTTGCGCTCCAACCCTAAAATTCAAACACAAAAAAAATTTTCATGGTTAAAAATTCAATAAAAAAAAAAAAATCATTTTCTGAAATTTTTTTTTTGAAGGGGCTGGGGCGGGCCCTTTCCAAGCTTAAAAATTTAAATAAAAAAATCATTTTCTTAAAATTTTTCTAAAGGCCCGGCGGGCTCCCCCCAATCTTAAAATTTCAATAAAAAATCATTTTTGAAATTTTTTTCTGAAGGGGAACCCGGGCGGGCCCTTTAAGCTCCAATCTTAAAATTTCAATAAAAAATCATTTTCTTGAAATTTTTTTCTGCAAAGGGCCCGGGCGGGCCCTTTAAGCTCCAATCTTAAAATTTTCAATAAAAAATCATTTTCTTGAAATTTTTTTCTAAAGGGGGCCCGGGCGGGCCCTTTAGAAGCTCCAATCTTAAATTTCAATAAAAAATCATTTTCTTGAAATTTTTTGCTAGAATTTAGCGTCTCTCCACCGGCGAGCCTTTGGAGGACTTTCGGCCATTGGGAAAATTTTAATAACAGCAAACACATCTCTCTCTCTCAATAACATCTTAGTAAACGAAGTTTCTCTCTATAAAATAGATTAAAACCTATCTAAATCTTAAAAACTTTTAATCTTCTAACACCTGAAGTAATTATTTTTAATCTGTGAATTAATAAAAGTGAGTACAACGGTTCAGAGGCTACGAGCATCTTCATCAAGAAAACTTTTCTTTGCTACAGGCATCCATCTTGGACTTCTCGAAGCCATCGAAAAGATAAGCCCAAATTGTTTATACCATCATATATGATTTGAAACACTTTGAATATTTAAATAAAATTTAATTCATTGCGCAATCATAAAGAAATAAAATTAACTTCATGATAGAGAAATTTCCGAAACATAGCAGAGATCTCACTTAAAAAAAATAACTTTTTTACTTGAAAAATTAAAGATGAAATTCAAATAATCACTTAATTAATTAAATTTACAATAAAAGAAAAAAAAATTACAATTTTGAGAAAATTGAAAAAAACTGAAAAGTGCCTGCATCAAAAAAGTACTGGTAGTTTTTAACCGGTTTTGTTTAAAAACTTATTTTCACGAGTCAGAGGGGTGTCTAACTTAAATATAGAATTTCAACCTCGTAGCTCTTGAGATATTTTCTTCACAGACACACACATGACAGACAGACCATGTCACGAAAACCGCTTTTTTGGTTTCAGGGGACCTTAAAACGTAAAATCTCGGCATCGAATTTTTGACATGAATCGAATACTTTCATTAGTGTGTCAAGTGCCAAAAAATTAAAAATTGAGTTAGGCACGGAATATTGTTTCAAATGATATAATTAATAGTATATTTTATGAAATATGCCCTAAAAAAATTTATATTTAATGTAATATCTTAAAATATTTTTACAATATTTCAATGCAGAATTTTCATTTTGCAAAAATGATTTATGTACAGAACCTAACACTTTTTTTCATATGAAACAACAAATTAAGTACTATATAGTACTTAATTTGAAAAGAACAATTTTGCATTTATTTGTCAAGACATCGTATTAAACTCAAGAAAATATTAATTTTATTTATTTCAAATTTATATACCCTATTATATTCTAGTTGTTGAAATTTAATACAAGTCAGTGCAATTTTGAAAAGACAACAAAATAAATAATACTAAATCGATTTATTTATTATAACTTTAATTTACGGTTTCCATGTTATTCAGGAATTAATTGATGAGAAAATTTTGTAATCGCTTTGTATTTAATTTTAAATTAGTAATACTATTTAAAATTTATTAATGTAGTTAAATATTTTCGAGATTTATATATATATATTTGAATTAGAAGTTAAAAACATCGAAGATTTTTGGAAGACAATCTCGGAATTCAGATCTAAGAGACCAAAAACTTTAAACTCTATCACTACTATGGAATGGGCCACTTATATCAAACAACTGTTAAACCCACCGGTGCTTGCTGGAACTATTTCATATGCGGAACCCTGGATAGAAGACACATTTCTGGATGCAGATTTTACGTTAAACTCAAGAAAGCTAAAAACAACAAAGCACCAGGATATGATCAAATTCCATACGAATTTTACAAAAAATACTCCTGAGTAAATGTTGAACTGTCTCCTTGATCAAGATATACTTTCTAACTATAGAGGTATCTCGCTTCAGAACACAGTCTCAAAGTTATTCACTGGACTACTATTGAATCGTCTGCATGTGTGGGTGGAAACAAACCAATTGTTGAATAAATATCAGGCGGGCTTCAGAAGAGGATTCTCCACAGTGCACAATATATTTATTTTATCCAATATCATAGAATTGAAAATTAGTGAAAGAAAAGGAAAGTTATATTGCTTCTTTGTTGACTTTTCGGCCGCGTTTGATAGTGTGGTGCGCAGTTCGCTTTTTTATAAACTCTCCTGCAAAGGTCTCTCTAGGAAGGTAATCAATTGTAGCTGGAGTATGGTGCAATGGAAATGTATCTGAGAGTTTCGAGACAACAATGGGAGTGCCACAGGCCTGTCTTCTATCACCGCTGCTGTTTTCCCTTTTCTTGGATGACCTGCATAATGCGGTTGGAGGGAGTTGTGATGTGGGAGAGAATAGCATAAGGACCCTGTTGTACGCGAATGATGTGGTGCTGCTTTCTGAGTCCGTGGATACCCTACAATGTATGTAACCTGGAACAATATTGAAGGAGGTGGAACCTAAGAGTTAATCTGGAAAAATCCAAAGTAATGGTTTTCAGAAAGGGAGGAAGACTGTTGGTGGGTGAACGGTGGACATAAAACTCTAAAAACATTGAAGTTGTAAATAGATATAAATATTTGGGAGTGGTATTCACACCGCGTCTCAGCTTCTCTCAGCATATTAAAGAAAAATTAGTTGCTTCGAAACATGCGCTGCATATAGGCCTAAATGGGTTGATGAAGAACAGAATTATTCTCATAATTTCTAAGCTTCAAGTCTTCAATGCGGTCGTGAGGTCAAAGATGTACTATGGGACCCAGGTGTGGGGATACCAAAAATTCGAATAAACCGAAAAACGTGTAAGGTCTTTTATTAAAAAGGTTTTTGGCTTACCCTTTAATATACCTAATTACCTTATTACCCTGGAGACGGGATTTGACTCAATCTATGCTTTTACCCTCAAAATGCACATAGGTTTTCTCCTGAAAGTGCTAAGTATGTCGTCAAATAGGCTAATTAATAGAGTAGCTATGCTGGTCATCTCCAGGAATATCTTTTGGATCAGATACATAAGGAACATATCCGAAGGTCTTTCTATTGAACTGGATAGAAGAGTGGAGGACTTGGGAAGATGGAAGACCCAGCTGGAGATCCTCATTCAAAGAGCCCTTGAGAACCATTTTCGGGAAGCTGAAAATAGGGCATGTACATCTACTCACCACCCCTTTATAGAAGCCTAAAGGTGGAATTCCGAGCAACGCGACAGAGCGGCAGCGTCAATAGCGTCACTGCAGCCGCGACAGTGTCGCGGTGGTAGTGTCGCTCTTGTGGCTTCCGATGTCGGCGTCAGTAAACAAACGCGACCTATTGTCCTAACCTAAAAAAATGTTAGAGAGCAAACGAGGCAGTGTCGCTGCCGCCAGAGCGGCAATGACGTCATGGCAGTGCCGCGGCTGCAGTGACGCTATTGACGCTGCCGCTCTGTCGCGTTGCTCGGAATTCCACCTTAAACCACGAGCCGGGCGGTGTGTGTGTTCGGATAGGAAGTGCAGCCTCAGAAACAAAAGGTGGATTTTTGAATTGCGCTGTGAGGCTCTCTGTCTCAATTACCAACCGTGGTTAACGGGAAGAGATTTCAGATATTCGCAGTACAATTTGAATGAAAACGAATCCGTATTTCATTTTGTAGCGGTTTGTCCGGGGTATTCGAGTCAGGTGGCTAGGAGGAGAAAAATTGTCTGAGGCAGAGTTTCGGGATTTCCTAAATGGCAGTAACTGGAAAGGGGTGGTCATGTTTGCATCGGAAGCGTGGGCATATAGGTGGTCGTTGGTGCGAGAGTTCAACTTTTGAAAAAATTAAAATATTTTACTTCCGGTATCTCCAATGCGGACGGTCTGATAAAGACCAAGTCTATAAATAAATACTTGTTATTATTGTTATTGTATATATTCAACAATTTTAAGAAGAACAATTAAATTAAATTAAATTATTTCCCTCTTTTTAGTTCAATTTAAATAAAAGCATTTAAGATATAAGATTGATATAAGATTGAGTGGCTGTAGATATAGTTGATACAGGACCAAGGGAGTAGGCAGCCAATAAGTGAGCCTCTATATTAAATAAAAACTCTCAAGTGTTGAGACGTTTCGGCTTTATTCTGCTAATGCCATCATCAGTCAATTAGAGCTGGAAAGTCATACATTTAATTAATTTTTAAGTTGTTAATCATCACAAATACAAATAAAATATTTTATATAAGATATACAAAAATTCTTACAGTATAAGTGTATAGAGTTGTTATATTAAATATTTCTTTATATACATTATGTGGTATATAAATAATTTTAATTTGTATGCTTCCAGTCATTCAATACGTGTGTATTCGCTTAAGTAACAGTATGCTTTGATAAAATGTTTATTAATTTACAAATATATATTATTCCTGAGATGGTTTATCATTTTAATGACCTCTATTATTAGGTCAGTGGCTGAGGTGAGAAGCCGATAATAAATATTTACTTATTCAATTTAACATATTTGAGAAGGCAATAGACAAGTAAATCCCATAATACGGTCAAAAGGTTAAAAAATAAAGAAAAAGAGAAAAATATTACACTTTTATGAAAAAATTAATTTTATATAAAATATTTTTTAATCTCAATAACGAACTAATTAATATACAAATGATTTTTACCATTTTTCTCTTACACACACCTATATTGACAACAAAGCGTCATTGTCGTTCAAGAAGGAGAGATAGAAATTACTCAACCCGTCGCAGTCAGTCTGAAAGTTTAAGGCCCTGCTCCCCATTGCTTTAATGAAACATTTTTCTGCAAACAGCCTCTTTGTAGTATTATCTACTTGCATTAAGACTATGGCATTATCAAGATCAAAAGAATGATTTGTCATCGTAGCATGAGAGCAAAGGGCTGTGGAAGTTTTTTTATTTTTAATGTCCCGTCTGTGGTCACCCACCCTGTCATAGACCCTCCTAGAAGATTGACCAATGTATACGCTACAAGGAGATGGACAATCCAAGCATTTTATCAAATATATTATATTAGAACGCCTATTCGGTGGAATTTTGTCCTTGTTATTATACAGGAAAGATAAACTTTCCTGGGACTTGAGGGCAGTCTGCAAACCATAACTCTTAAAAATCTTTTGAATCTTTTCTGAGATACCAGGAATGTGGCTTAGTGAAAAATATAAATTATTTTTGATAGCGGGAGTAGTTGAATTATTATTTTTCACCATTCTGAACTTTTGTTCAAATTTATTTATTGCATAATTAATGCAATGTCTCGGATATGAGTTCGTCAATGCCACCTTCCTGAAATCTTCTATATTTTTACTAATAAATTGCATATCACATAGTGTGTAAATGCGCCTTAAGAAGTAATTCAAGGTGTTGAGTTTATATAAGAATGGTGTATCAGAGTTATAATTTACAAATCTGCCACTGTCCGACGATTTCCTAAAAATGTCAAATGACAGAGAGCCATCCAAATTTTTAATTATTAAAATATCAAGAAATGATATTTTGTTATTTAATTCGGTCTCAAAAGTAAATTTTATATCTGGATGGAAACTGTTAAATTTATCTAAGATGGTGTTAATATTAGATTTAGACACTATTGCCAAGGAATCATCTACATATTGTAGATAAATTAACAAATTGAGCGGCTCAACAATAGTATAATAGAATTTTCGAATGACAATTTCAGCCGCTATCGGACTCAATGATCCACCCATAGGCAGTCCTTTTAATTGTAGCATGATCTTCCCATTAAAAGAAAAATAATTCGAAAACAAGCAAAAGTTTAGGCCTGTTTTAAACCTATCTAAGTCAAAGTTGGTGTATTTGCTTATTTCGTCCCAATTTTCGTCTATGCATTCCATGAAAAAATCAAGAGAAATGCATGTGAATAAATTTTGTACATCAAAAGATACTAAGATGTGATCATTGGGAATTATAACATTTTTCAATTTTTCTTTGGCAATGTAGGAGTTATTAACCTTGAACGGGTTAAAAGCATTTAAGGTTGTTCGGACATTAAAGCACTTTATCATATTAAAAGCTAATTTTTTAATATGTTATTAATCACTATCAAATACGTATAAAATAAAATTTTGAAGCAGATCTGACACAGGGTTATCGTGTAATTAATTTTTAAAAAATTGAAATTTAACATGTAGCCTATGGGGAATAACGACGAAACGCACACATATTGAATTATATAGGCATCTGTGCAAATGATACAAAAACAAAAAAACTTACATTTTATTAATTCACTTCCGAGGATCACGTTAAAAATAAAATCAAAAGTTTCTGCCGTCCGCTTTTAAAGATATTTTAACAAGAAAGTCAAAAAATTCTCCAAAATGACAGTCGCCAATATTTAAAAATAAGGAAGCATCGAGAGTGAGACCAGCCTGGCAACGTCGCATAAAATAATCTCTTTTCTAGCTGTCAGTTACATTTTTTTTTTCCATTTTACGATATTTTTTCTCGCAAATCGTCCATTGTGTTTAAACTGATTTGCATTAAACATTGTAATATATTAAATAAAATAAAATTTAAGGCGTTTAAGATTTAAAATAGATAGCTGATGAATGCAATGTTGCCAGTTCTATATTACGTGAAAAACTGCTCAAATCAAAAGTCATTCATTTATTATTTTTGGTAATTAAATTATTAACTTAATCCAATTATAAACTATGATAGGTCACGACTAAATTATAATAAGGAATTTTGGCATTCAAATTTTTAATTTTATTTAAAAAAAAATTTAGATTCTATTATGACATACGATGTACTATCCGAACAACCTTAAAAAAAAAAAAAAAAATTATATTATATTTTTTTTTAAAACTCTTTAGTTAAGTAACTCATTAACCCTACCCGTTCTCCGATATTACTTAAGCAATACTTAAATAATGACAAATAGATAGCTAGCTCTATTAAATACAATATCTAAGAAACTAAATTAAGCCCACTTAATGCGTTATTTAGCTTATTTAAGATAAAATATTATTACTCGACTTTTTATCATACTCAAAGCGGGCTTGGAGGGAAACCTCCCCTTGGTAACGCCCCTGACTTCAAAATATATAATTTATTTCAAGGAAAGGACAAAATGGGATATATAAGGAAGTAAAAAATCTATTTGTTTCTGTTTCATTTCAGTTAGAATAGAGAACTTACTGATAGCTACAAACATGTTGAGAAATTCTCTATTTCTTTTTTTCGCTTTTGGACTCATTTGGGGATGTAGATCCACTAAAGTCGAACGCTGTGAAAATGGTTGGTATCTATAGACTTATACAATTTTATTTTACTTTTTCTTAACAATAAATTTTGATGGATTTGCATGTTTTGAGGTCCGTTGAATCTAAAAAAGTGATTTTCGCAATGTCTGTGTGTGTGTGTGTGTGTGTGTGTGTGTATCTGTGAACAATATATCTCAAGAATGAATAGAGCTAGGAGTTTGAAATTTTATATTTAAGTTAGTACCCTCCTGGCACGTGACACGAAGCTTTTGAACAAAATCAGCCAAAAAATACTAGTACTTTGCTGATGCATTTTTTTAGTTTATTTCGATTTTTCAAAATCGCTCAAACGATTTAGATTAAAATTCAAAAATCAATTATTTTGTAGATGTTCTTTAAAATGTATATTCTCATTTTCCCATTGAAATCTTTTGAAGACCATTTTGTTCTCTTTTTTTTTTTTTTATAAAAAAAACATTCACACTTTTTTCTCTTTCACACTCACACTCACACACACATTCACACTGTCTTTTCGGCAGCTCAGGCCATATAAGACATTTACGATAAACGTTATTTATGAATTTCTATATATTAGGGTCCAGGCATTTTTTATTTAAGCCATTTGGTATCCAGATGGCTTAAATAAAATCATCGGACTGCCTGGGGTCCGAACCCGCGACGATTGGTATATGAGGTTAGCACGCTAACCTCTACACCACGCCCCGTGGGCATTTTGTTCTCTTGTACTTCATAGGAAAGATAGGAGAAATGGTTGCCATGGTCACAAAATATAAATATTTACCCATGTTTGTAAATTCATGAATTTTAATATAGGTATCACCAGAAACTAAATACCAGTATATCGTCGGTTGCATCACGTAGTGAAAAAATTAAAAATTGAGATACAACGGCTATGACCGTGTCCTGGAGTTCTTTACATTATCACAAAGTGACGAATCTGTATTTCCATGTTTATTATTAGGCCTATATTATTTAGGTTTTTTGGTTTTGCGTATCTACACATTTAATATAACAACACAAACTATAAACAGCTCTCCTGAAAAATGATAGAAATTGTGATACGCCACTAATGCCCAATCGCACCGCACAATTTAAGTATAACTTAAAATAAAGTATCAGCAACATGGCAACGTTGTAAATTTTAGTGATATTCTGCTGATTTATTTGTGATTTAATATTATAAGACTTAAACGATACTGTTATTTATTAATAAATATATATTGGGGGTCCTGGCATCTTTATTCACGCCATTTGGGTCTTGAAACATGATTTTATTTTCAATCAGAGAACGTGTTATCTTAGCAACGAACGTGGTTAGCAACGGATGACAATGAAAGTTTGTTAAATTTCATACTTAACCCCCAAATATTTAAGCCCTCGATTTCGGGGGCTTAGCAATGACTTAAGCTAAAAAACAATATTGATAATATAATATTAATTAACTAATAATAATACATTTTTTGGATTCGATTTCGATTTTTTTTATAAAAAACATGAACAATATGAACTATATTTTCGAGGATGATCTATATTATATTAGAGGAGGGCCTGTCGGTCCATCCGTCTGTCACGCTCTGACCAACTTCCCGTTGGAATTTTGAAACGAAATTTTCCAGTCTTATATTAGTAGAGCTGTGTTTTTCAATCTTTTTGAATTTACAGGTTGAAAAATTCTGGCGATTCTCTTGGTTCATGACCGACAAAAAGATTGTAAATCAAAAGACTATGTAAGTTATATGATTTTCTCTATTTTGGTACCTATTTCCCTTCTCCATGAAATTATGTTTTTATTATCGTGTAGAACTTTGCCTTTTTCCTTTTGCCGCCTACCCTCCGTGTAGGGCTTCGCCACCCCTAGGGGTCCCGACCCACAGATTGAAAAACACTGTTATAGAGTGACAGATCGTTATTAATATTTATATATAGTAGCCTATATATAAAATTGCTATTAATTAATCAAAAATCATGAAAATTAATATTTTGTTTCTGATTTTCTCATTTTTCTGAAATTAATATTTATAAACAATATGTATTTAATTTAGTTTATGATTATTAAAAAGAAAAAATTATTAAATTAAAAATAAATCACCAGAATATCACTAAAATTTACAACGTTGCCAGGTTGTTGATACTTAATTTTAAGTCATACTTAAATTGTGCGGTGCGATTGGGCATAAGTGATTCAGGCGACTATAACTTGACACAAAAAATATGGTGTGACTCTTGGCATATCACACAACTTTTCTCTTACCTTCGGTAATCGAAAGTGGTGCTCTGTGCTTGTCACACCAGATTTTTTGTGACGAGAAATATTTAGTTTCCACGGATATATTAAAATTTGTGAGACGTAAAATTTATAAGTTTGAATATAAATTTTTATATTTTGTTACCATGGGAACCATTTATCGCCCCCCGGGTTTGGCGTAGTAGGTAGCGTGCCTACCTCCTATACCAAACGTCGCGGGTTCTGATCCAGGCAGTCCGATGATTTTATTTAAGCCATTTGGATACCAGATGGCTTAAATAGAAATGCTTGAACCCCCAATAGATATATTAATTACAACGGTTATCGTCAAAGTCTTAAATGGCCTCCGAAAAGACTGTGTGAATGTGTGTGTGAGTGTGAGTGTGAATGAGAAAAAAGTGTGAATGTTTTTCTTTATGAAAAAAAAACAAACCATTTATCCTTTCTTTCCTATAAAGTACAAGGGTAAAATGTGCTTCAGTCAATTTTAAGATCAAAATAAGAATATAAATTTTAAAGAGCATCTAAAAAATGTGATTTTTGAATTTTAATCAAAATCGTTTAAACGAATAATGAAAAAATCGAAAAAAAAACTGAAAAAATACATCAGTAAAGTACTAGTATTCTTTGGCCGATTTTGATTAAAAGCTTTTCAATTTAATCCTCATTGTTCAATTCATTCATGCTTTAAATTGAACAAAGGGGGGGGGGGGCACACACACACACACACAGACCATTTTGCGAAAACAGCATTTTTGAATTCAGGGGACCTCAAAACGTGTATATGGGTGATTCTTTTACAAACCGAACACTTTCTGACCGACATGTTTTTGATTTGGATGAAATTTTTTTTTACGGGTTCTATAACGAAAAAAAGATAGCCATCCGCGAGGATTTTCTTTTTACTTTAATATTTTGGGAAATATCGAGGGTCGAAAATGTGAAAATTTGATGATTTTCGGCTTAGACGCTCACTTTTAAAAATTCATAACTCTGGTTCTATTTGAGCTAGAAAAAAACTTTTTTTACCATTTTAAAGCTAAAAGAGTGAACTTTAAGAAAAAAATTGTTCCACCAAAATTTATTAAAGATTTCACATTGTTATCAACAATTGAAATCTTAAAATCGATTTTTAACAATGGGGCCCCAACTGTATTGCATTTTTATTATAACCATCGCATTCTACGTCGAATTTTATACCGATAACGGTTTTTTAATCGATGGAGAATCAATTAGTACTATTGAAAAAAAATCCCGCCAAGTGCTCTCAAAGGGTAAAATGACGTCATATCAAAAATAAGAAAAAAAAGTCCGGGGTATTGAACCACTCTTTCCAAAACTATATTTAGATTTAATGTAGCTTTTATGGTCAAGTAGCTATCCGTTGCACAAGTAGGGCTATTTTTCGATATTTTTTTGCCTAAAAAATGAGGTTTTTCGAGAAAAACTAATTTTGGAGTTAATTACTCCGGATTTTTTTACTTATTCTATTAGAGGTTTTCTTTCTGCACCAAATGACATCCCATTTAGTCTGATCTGATTAGCCGTTCGGAATATACAGGGGTTTAAACTTTCAAATTAGAATTTACCGCAGCACGGTAAAATAAAATGGTAGGAAAAAAATAAATGGTGAAATCTTTAGCTGAAAACTCATTCTTTCTAACCGTATATTTCCCATAATTATACCTCTTAAGACAGAGGAGTTATTCAAGCCGATAAACTTTTTCGTTCATGCTCTAGGACAAGAAAAAAAATCTTTGCACGAAAAAAGTTTATCGGCTTGAATAACTCTTCTGTCTTAAGAGGTATAATTATGGGAAATATACGGTTAGAAAGAATGAGTTTTCAGCTAAAGATTTCACCATTTATTTTTTTCCTACCATTTTATTTTACCGTGCTGCGGTAAATTCTAATTTGAAAGTTTAAACCCCTGTAGATTCCGAACGGCTAATCAGATCAGACTAAATGGGATGTCATTTGGTGCAGAAAGAAAACCTCTAATAGAATAAGTAAAAAAATCCGGAGTAATTAACTCCAAAATTAGTTTTTTTCTCGAAAAACCTCATTTTTAGGCAAAAAAATATCGAAAAATAGCCCTACTTGTGCAACGGATAGCTACTTGACCATAAAAGCTACATTAAATCTAAATATAGTTTTGGAAAGAGTGGTTCAATACCCCGGACTTTTTTTTCTTATTTTTGATATGACGTCATTTTACCGCATGAGAGCACTTGGCGGGATTTTTTTTCAATAGTACTAATTGATTCTCCATCGATTAAAAAACCGTTATCGGTATAAAATTCGACGTAGAATGCGATGGTTATAATAAAAATGCAATACAGTTGGGGCCCCATTGTTAAAAATCGATTTTAAGATTTCAATTGTTGATAACAATGTGAAATCTTTAATAAATTTTGGTGGAACAATTTTTTTCTTAAAGTTCACTCTTTTAGCTTTAAAATGGTAAAAAAGTTTTTTTCTAGCTCAAATAGAACCAGAGTTATGAATTTTTAAAAGTGAGCGTCTAAGCAGAAAATCATCAAATTTGCACATTTTCGACCCCCGATATTTCCCAAAATATTAAAGTAAAAAAGAAAATCCTCGCGGATGGCTATCTTTTTTTCGTTATAGAACCCGTAAAAAAAATTTCATCCAAATCAAAAACATGTCGGTCAGAAAGTGTTCGGTTTGTAAAAGAATCACCCATATCCATCAAAATCTTCACATCAAATTTTCGACATGAATCCAATGCTTTCTCTCTATATATTAACATATATAGAAGTAAAAGAAAGTAGATTTAATTGAGGTGTATAGCTGATAATATGATTTATTTAAGGTTCAGGAAATCTCCAATGAGCAACGCAGCTAGCTGCGTTGCTCATTGGAGATTTCCTGAACCTTAAATAAAAGAAAGTAAGAATAAAATCATTAAAAAATTAAGATGGGTGTACGCTTGTTTCTTGGCAATGAAAAAAATAACTTTTAGCTTGTTTTTCAATATATTTTGTATAAAAGGTATGTAATATTCGAAAAAAAAAAACACTAAAAGTTATTTTTCTTATTGCCACGATACACCTATCCTAATTTAAACAACATTGCACGCCACATCCTGTCGCAAATCATTAAAAAATATTTATTTTACTAGTGCGATATTTGTTTCTGTAATGAATCTCGCGGGTCGCAAAAATGTTCAAAGCGAGGCGCGGATTGACCACCCCTGTGCTATTATCTCGCCAAGATTGTCGGTGGCACCCTGTTGCTAAAATTAATTAATTTAATCACTAAATTAATTATGAATGATGACTATTTTTTTTAGGTCCAGAGGTTAAAGACGGTGAAGTTCAAATTGGTGACTGTGACGAACCTCCTTGTGAGCTGAAAAGAGGAACTAATGTTCCTGTTGAGATAAAGTTTAAAACTAGTAAGTAATTAATGAATGATATTACAAATTTCTAAATTTGATATTAAAAAATTTCAAATTCATTTTGAATGAAAAAATTGTATCGTAGTTTCTACCAATCAAAATCTTTTAGTCGATTGTTTTTCGAATAAAACTCAAAGGTTAACGTATCATCAATTGACAATCAGAATTCTAACCCTCACTACCGAATCGATGCTTGTTGAAATATCGAATTAAATAATATTTTAAATGATACACTAGGTGATATTTTTCAAGTTTTAAATGGTGAAATAATATGCCCATTACGACATCAGGGCCGCAGACAGTCATGACGGGGCTCGGGGCTACATAGTAATACGCCCCCCCCCCACCCTAAAAGTTTTTTTTTTTAGTTTGTAAAAGGCTATTGTGGCTTTAATGCCAACGATGTTTTTCACAGTTTTTGAGACAATTTTTGAAAGGGTTACACAAAGAATAATAATTTTTATATTATTTCTTTCCGCGCCTTGTGTGTTGCAAAATTGTGAATTATAGATTCCAAGTTAGCTTTCCTCGTTAATTCTGTTTCCAAAGCTAGAACATCCAGACTTGATAATCTTGATAAACAGTAGATCAAGCAAATAATTTTTAACTTTGCCCATCAACCGTAGGTTAGGTAGGTAGGTAAAGTTTATGTAATCGTAAAATAAAATCGATCTTTTTTTTTTTTTTTTTTTTATTGTTTCCCTTTCGGCAGTTAGCCATTGGGTTCTTATTTTACAGTAGGTTTGTTGTACAAAATGAAAAAAAAAACCTTATAGTAAGTTACATTACAGTGAATATATAACCAACATTTAAAGATATATACATATTGTAAAATAGTTTTGAAAATATAGTATAAAACAAAATATAAGCTTAATATCAATAGTAATAAAATCGATCTTGAATTTTAATTTAACACTAGCAATATAAAGAAACCTTGAAATTGTTCAGTAGTTTGTTGTACGAATTTATATAGGCCTATTTTTAAATCAATAATTTTTTTAGATTAATGGTACTTTTTTCTAGGGGTGGGTGAGACCAGTGGCGTCATTTCAACTTTTTCTTGGAGGGGGGA
Source organism: Euborellia annulipes (assembly GCA_023213315.1). Classification (NCBI taxonomy): domain Eukaryota; kingdom Metazoa; phylum Arthropoda; class Insecta; order Dermaptera; family Anisolabididae; genus Euborellia; species Euborellia annulipes. Next base: position 44,866 of record JAKCPI010013031.1, on the reverse strand, counting down.
CAAACATTTTTTTTTCTTAAAATTTCCTTACGAAGAGGTCTCAGAAAGATAATCTATATATATAATTCACTAATGTCCGTCTGTCTGTCTGTCTGTCACGCTCTATTTTGGCAACTTCCCGTTGGAATTTTGAAATGAAATTTTTTATACATAAAGAGGACCTTCTTGGGATTACAGGAAAATTATTTTCATCCCAAAATTCCCATAACTTTTTGAGTTATTAATTTTTAAAGTTACGATTTCTCCCATAGGAAATGTATAGAGAAATATTTATGTATTCTTTTCATTTGTGTATTCCATGAATGTAAACAAATCCTCAAGCAGGCTCTGGATTGGAATAGGTAGTAATTCTTTTCTTTTCATTAGTAAGAAGCAAAGGCGAGGGTCCGCCGCAGGCGGGCCCGAGCCAGCTGGAGGGGGTCCAGGGGGCGACGCGGCTAGTTAATTTAATTTATATTAATTGTTTGCCCCCGGGTTTGGAGTAGTAGGTAGCGTGCCTACCTCCTATACCAAACGTCGAGGGTTCGGACCCAGGCAGTCCGATAATTTTATTTAAGCCATTTGGATACCAGATGGCTTAAATAGAAATGCCTGAACCCCCAATAGATAATATATATTACAACGGTTATCGTCTAAAGTCTTAAATGGCCTAAGTTGCCGAAAAGACTGTGTGAATGTGTGTGTGAGTGTGGGTGTGAATGAGAAAAAAGTGTGAATGTTTTTATCTTAAAAAAAAAAAAATCTTAATTGTTTAATTTTGTACAGTTTATACACTCGTAGATATATTTTGAAATATAACAAAAAAAGTAAAAAAATCTAGTGTGACTGGTGAACGTAATCAAAGGTTGCGTTCTGTGCTTGTCACAGCAGATTTTTTGTGTCGATATATATTTAATTTCCGATAGTTCGGTACATTTGAATTTAAAATGTAAAATTTATAGACATTGGAATATATTTATATTTTTACTTTCTCTTACCCTATATGGACCCTGTTATGCAATGGTGTGTCAAAGACCAAACATCGAGTTTAAGAAAATTAACATTAAAGTTTTTTGTTTAAATTGGATTAAGTATATATAATTTTTCTTGTCAATTGTGCAAGTAACATTAAATATAAATTTTTTTAGGACATATTTCATAAAAAATACTATTAATTAAAGCAATAAAGCAATATTCCATTTTTAACTCATTTTTGAATTTTTTGGTCTTTGACACACCATTGCATAACAGGGTCCATATATGAAATATATAGAGAAAGTATTGCGATCATGTCAAAAATTCAATGTCGAGATTATGATGGATATGTTTTGAATTCTCCTGAGTCCAAAAAAGTGGGTCCCCAAATTGGTCTGTGTGGACATTTTTTAACCATAAAGGAAATGCGCTACCAGGTTGAAATTTTATATTTAAGTTAGGCACCTCACGAAGTCGTGAAAATAAGCTTTTTATACATTAAAAAAAATTTTTACAATTCTTATGAAATTATTTATTTAGAATTCTCTAATGTGTATAAAATATGGGATTAAAATTTTGAAAAATAACCAATCTTTATTTCAAGCAGTCAACATTTAAAATACACAGAGCCTATGGAAATTTTGAATTAATTGACTTTTTTACTTTTTACTTTGAATTGGAAGTGGTCAAGTTTAAAACTAATTTGCTATGGCAAATAAAAATATCTCGACACAAAAAATCTGGTGTGACCAGCACGGTGCACAACTTTCTCTTCCCTTTCACAAACATTATAGACATATTATTCAGAAACATTGACTCCTATGTTTTTGTTTAGATAAAGATGTGGAAAATGTATCAAGTGGTGCAAGCGGTTATATTATGAGTAATCTAGTGTTCAAATTTCGTGATTTCAACGCTTGTGATGATGTTCTCGACTCAAACGGAGAAGAACACCAAGAATGTCCTCTGAAAAAAGATGGAGAATATTTATATAAATCCTTCTTTGAAATTAAAAGTAATTATCCAAAAGTAAGTATTCAAAAGACGAAACAATCCTAGATAGACTATATAGGTAGGAGAATGTAAAAATTAACGATTTTTTTATTTTTTCTTCTAGTTCACTTTTGATATAGAGTATGTTTTGAAAGACCAGGACGAAAAAGATTTGAAGTGTTTTCAATTCAAAGGTAAATTCATTGACTAAAGAAGTTATAATAACAAGTAAACTTATAAACATCGGTTGTCGTGCTTTGGCTATTTAGATTTTTGAGTTGTATTTCCAAATATTAATAAATATATTGTATTTATGAATACAAGTTTTATTAATTCAGAAACATGGTGTTGATTCTTATTTTCCTACTCCTAAACAAATAATTATTTTATTTCTTTCTCATCATACTCTAATACCCATATATGTAGTACATACTTGGAGAATATTAATTCAAATTACTTTTTGCAAAACACAATTATAATCTTAGCTGAATTGTACCTGAAGAAGGCCACAGAATGAGTGGCCGAAACGTTATAATTTTTACAAATAAACCACAGTTAAACTGAAAATCAAATTCTTTTACTAATGATAACAACTGTGAGGACCTAAACTCCAAAAAAAAATCTGATTAGAATTATTTGTTTTTGTAAAGTGGGAACGAAAGGGGTACCGAGGAGAGGAACCTAATGATTTTTTTTTAGTTATTCAATATAATTTTTAAGATAATTTTTCAACGCAAAAATAAAATAATATAAAAAAAATTTAAATTTAAATAAAGAGAAAAATAATTATGTATAATTTCTTTAAAAATTAATATACTGTATGTTACTAAAACTAAAAGCGTTGGGCGCGGGATATGCAAATTTTAATTTTATAAATAGGCATATTATATGTTTTATGAATATGGCGGGTAGCAAGGGTGAATAAAGGGGGGGGGGGGTAAAGGGGGTAATTACCCCCCCCCTTCCGAGATTTGAAATGACGCCACTGGTTACGAGATTAGGTTACTTATTAATATAAAGATATCAAACAGTTATTTCTTCCGGTACATCATAAATATTTCAACCTTCTGCCATCCATATACAGAGGATAAGTAAATACTACTAATAACTTGCAATTTTAACAATGTAATTAACGTCTAAAATTAAAAATACTACTACTATTTTATATCGTGGCATTATTTGTAAAGAATATTGAATTAATATGAAGTATATTTTGAGATATATTTGATTTTTCACAATTGAAATTAAACGATCTTTACAATTGGTTAATTTTGAAAGTGGTGTAATTCCATTTGCAGCTTGTAATTATATATTAGTTTAGTCAAATTCGCCTAAAACAAATTTATATAACTAAATTAGATATTGATAAAGAAGTAGAAACATTCACCGATTTCATATCATTTGTCTAGATTTTTAAATTAACAGATATGCAAACCTTTCATTTTCTCGAAACAATAGAAAATGGACTTACACCACTTTCAAAATAAACGGCCCATATATTATATGTATAATATCTTATTTATCTTCGTTTCTGTTTGTCACTTTTATCATCGAAAATCGATATACCCAGTAAGGACCTCTTCCTCAAATTATATTTGGGGAAAATTTAGGGTTAGATTGAGCAACCCAGACAAACAAGGACTACCAGATATCTGTTTTTTTATGACAACGACTTATGTTAAGCTATGGATTCAATGTATTTCGACAGTAAAGGCGAGTTTTCAAGATTTGAGCTTTCTGAAAGCATTAACAAGATTACGAAAATAATATTAAAAAAAAATTTAAAAACAACGCTTCTATATATTTACTAAAAAGAGTAAAATAATTTTGTACAAGTTCTTTAAATTTATATTAAAAATAAATATATGTTACTAAAACTAAAAGCGTTGGGCGCGCAAATTTACAATCTCTCTCAATTTCCATTGCAGAGGATTCATTATCCTTTCACCGATCCGTTATTATGAGAAAAGCCATGAAAGGTAAGATAATTAATCTATATATACCACACTGTAAAAAAAATTTCGATGATTTTACAATTTTTTTGTTGTAAGCAAATTTCCAAGACCAATAGATACTAAATTTACTATACAGTTGAATTATATTTTTACAAAACTCTTTGCAAAAATCGTTTACAAATGTGTGGTAATTTTACTAATATTTAGCAATTTTCGAGTCCAAATGTCTGGTAATTTTACCAATATTTAGAAATTTCGAGTCCAAATTTGGTAATTTTACCAATATTTAGCAATTTTACAATCCAAATGTTTGTAATTTTACTAATATTTAGAAAAGAGAAAAAAAAATTTACGACTGGACCCATAGGTTACTGACCTTTAGGGGACGTCTCTACCTGAATGGAGTGAAATAAATATTTTTATTTAATGAAAAATTCCTCCAGGATTTGAACACTGACCTTTTTGGTAGAAGTCTTGCTGCCTAGTCCATTTGACCATCGAATCACCTGTTAACTAATGATCTATCTCTGCTATTTGGCATTCAAGTATGACCTCATTGTCAACTATTTTTACTAAATAATAAAATAAAAAATAAACTTAAAGTTATCATAATATTATTATTTTTTGTATTATTATAACTAAATAAATCCTTATAGTCCCAAAAATGTCTTTATTAAGAAAGCTAAAAAGCAGTCGAAACAAAGTCGGCCATGTTGGCCGTCACAGACAGCCTTAAAAGGAAAATTACAATACCCTTGTATTGTAAAATTAGAAACCTTTTTGTAAAATTACAAACCCTTTTCTAAAATTACAAACCGTGTTGTAAAATTACAATGCCGTTGTATTGTAAAATTAGAAATCGTATGGTAAAATTACAATATTTACTCTAATTTTCCAAGAGAATTGTAATTTTAAAATGTTTTTTGGTTGTAAAAATTTTTTGAATGCATAGATATGTAAATTTAGTATACAAATGTATGGTAGTTATCATTTACAAGGAAAATTTGTAAATTTACTATACTAAAACATACTAAAATTAAAATTTTTTTTACAGTGCAGGTGCAATAGGTTCTGGTTACTTTGGCCTTGCCGCGTAACTATTTGGACTAACTACCCGCCACGGCCAAAGTAACCCACTTCTAAGGTATATAATGGATTCATAAAACATATTCATACATTAGCCACTTAAAATTTGCGCGCCCAACGCTTTTAGTTTTAGTAACATATAGAGTAAGGTGGGGCAAAAGTCCGCAGTTTTTCTTTGGGAATTTTTTTTGACCTTCCTATGAAAGATACAATAAAAATAGGAACATCCCCTGAAAGCCTGGTTAATTGGCTATCTTACATAATTTTTTTGGTTTCCAATTCGGTAGCATAAAAGTAGGAGAGGTATTTAAACAAAAATTTTTATTTGCGGACTTTTGCCCCACCGAGGGGGTAAAAGTCCGCACTAGCGGGACAAAAGTCCTTAGGTGCAAACAATTGCCCCTGCAGTGAACAACCGTCACGAACCAGAGTATAAAAAAGACTTAATAAGAAATACATTAGGTATAGGTATGTTTTATGTATTTATTTTATTTAATAGGAATACACAATAGGCCTTATAACAATTAGTCCCCAGTAAGATTGAAGTTCATAATCTGCATAAACATTTCGGGTCGTGGTCGTTTCCCTAGGCTCATTAATCAAAGAAACTACTAAGTAGGGATATTAGAAACCCAGAAAATACTAGGTCAGAAACTCGAATACCATTGGGTGACATTTGTTCCATTGGAGATCCATTGGGCCTTTTGCCCCGTCGAGGCCGCGGACTTTTGCCCCATTTAGCTATTTTCATCGAAGTGTTACAAAAGATTTTTATTGTTAACTGCAGAGAAAAAAAAGGTTTTAAAATATTTATTTAGGGTTATCAGCTTGCAATTAAAGACATTAGACAGTTAGAAAAGTGCATGCTGGTACATGTTGCAACTATGAGAATTTCCATAAATATTAGATGGAAGGTGACAAAAACATAAATTTGCTCATTGTTAACAATCGGCTTCAAACACGTTATTGAATTTCGAATCATCATCTGCTCTTGTTGTTAGCAACCTAACAAAGTTGTTTAGAACAACGCCAAGTCTAGCGGGGATTTTAAAATGAGGATTCGGACTTTTGCCCCACCTTACTCTATTTATTTTTAATATAAATTTAATGTCAAACAACTTGAGAGGTTTTTCTAATGACTGAACTCTAGCCATGAAGATGGTGGCATAGTCGACCGAAACGTCGCTGTGAGTTCTCTATTAAAGAAATAAATCTAGCTGCTCGGCCTTTTATTTTTCTACTACATATTGATTCAGCTATTCACCTCGCTAAAATAATATAAATTTAAAGAACTAGTTTTGGTGATGGGTAGCCAGCCAGGATTAGAAATAAAACACGACATTTTATCTCATTCTACTCGTCGACGTTTCGGGTGCTAATCGCCCCCTTCCTCAGGACCTGGTCCACAATTTTTAATTTAAGAAAAATAAAATATACATTGGAAATATACATAAATATTAGAAACTTCTTTTCATTTGCTACTTACTGAGCAGGTGTCAATTATAACAAAACGATGTCATTTGTTGTGGTTTAAACATTTTTATTACAATGTGTAATTTTAAGTAGCATGTATGCTTTCATTCAATACAAGGTGATTGTTGAAGCAAATGTCTCGATTAGAATGAATAGTAGTTATTTCCTTTCTCTTGTCTTATAATAAAATTTTTAATTATATAATTAGATCGCTTTTGCTAATTAGTTTATTTTTAAACAAATCTTTCAAATAAAGAATTATTATTTTTTTCTTTTTTAATATTTCCCCCCTCCCCTTTCTTAGTTAAATTAACATTTTTTAATCAAGTTGTTGTTGTAGCAAGCGTTGCATTTTTCGATGTCGTTGGCCTTGCAGTCAATTTTATAGACGATGCCGGCTTTTTGCCCTAGAAAAGATAAACGATAAAAGATAAAAGATAAACAATAAACGATAAAAGAAAAAAGATAAAGAAAAAAGATAAGAGATAAACGATAAGAGATAAAAGATAAGAGATAAGAGATAAAAGCTAAGAGATAAACGATAAAAGATAAACTTTAAACGATAAGAGATAAAAGATAAAAGATAAGAGATAAAAGATAAAGGTAAAAGATAAAAGAAAAAAGATAAGAGATAAGAGATAAGAGATAAAAGCTAAGAGATAAGAGATAAACGATAAAAGATTAACGATAAGAGATAAACGTTAAACGATAAGAGATAAAAGATAAACGATAAAAGATAAGAGATAAAAGATAAACGATAAAAGATAAGAGATAATAGATAAAAGATAAGAGATAAACGATAAAAGATAAGAGATAAACGATAAAAGATAAGAGATAAACGATAAAAGATAAGAGATAAACGATAAAAGATAAGAGATAATAGATAAACGATAAGAGATAATAGATAAACGATAAAAAATAGAAAAAAGATAAGAGATAAACGATAAGAGATAAAAGATAAGAGATAAGAGATAAAAGCTAAGAGATAAGAGATAAACGATAAAAGATAAACGATAAGAGATAAACGTTAAACGATAAGAGATAAAAGATAAACGATAAAAGACAAGAGATAAGAAATTAACGATATAAGATAAACGACAAACGATAAAAGATAAGAGATAAAAGATAAGAGCTAAAAGATAAAAGATAAGAGATAAACGATAAAAGATAAGAGATAAAAGATAAATGATAAGAGATAAGAGATAAAAGGTAAGAGATAAGAGATAAAAGATAAACGATAAAAGATAAGAGATAAAAGATTTATCTTTTAGCTTTTATCGTTTATCTTTTATCTCTTATCTCTTATCCTTTATGTCTTATCGTTTATCTCTTATCTCTTATCGTTTATCTTGTATCGTTTATCGTATATCTTTTATCTCTTATCTCTTAACTCTTATCTCTTATCGTTTATCTCTTAGCTTTTATCTCTTATCTCTTATCGTTTATCTTTTATCTCTTATCTTTTATCGTTTATCTTTTATCTCTTATCTCTTATCTTTTATCTCTTATCTCTTAACTTTCTTTTTCTTTTATCTTTTATCTCTTTTATCTCTTATCTTTTATCTCTTATCTCTCATCTTTTATCTCTTATCTCCAAGATCTCCAGTCTTCTCATGGTCTGGGTGTCCTACTCTTTGAAACAAGCCACTGAAGCCTTGGTAAACATCAACAAATGTTTACTTCCACCTCCCACCCCCAACAAAAACACTCACAAATTTGTTAATATATCTATGACTAATCAAGTTCGAATCGAGGTATCTATGGAATTTTAATTGTTTTTTCAAAATAATACATCTCCTAAATTATTTTTTATTTTCCATGTTTTTTTTTAAATGTTATTTCATATTCCAATAAATTAGCATATTTTTTAAAAAATTCCACTTTTCTATTATCTGAAAGATAAATTGGAATAATACGTCTAAGATAAGCTTCAATATTTTTTAAAATGCTTATATTTAACTTGCTTTTTCAAGGTCATATATTTTTGTCAATTTTTTTAAGATACTCTCTACGATTTAAAGACCTTAAATTTCGTATTCTGATTAATTTGAAATGACATCTCATTTAGGAGGAATGGGGAAACCTCAATCAAGTAAAATTCAATTACCAAAAAATACAATGTTATCTAATTTCTAGACAGAAAAATCGGATTTGTCCTCCCCTTATTTATAGCAATAATAGTCTCGAGCCCAAAGATTCGTTTTCTGTCCTAGTAGTGACAATTACATCTGATCTCTCCTCCTTGGACGCCATACAGAGGCATGCAATTCGACTGATAGGTGATTCTACCCTCAGCGCATCCCTACAGTCACTAGATCACAGAAGAAGCGTGTCTGCACTCTCTCTCTTCTACAGGTATTATGGTCAATGCTCTGCCGAATTAATATCAATTATCCCACCCAATGCAACATATACACGGAACACAAGGGAGGCATCGTCCCCGCATCCCTATGCTGTTCAAATCACGACTAACAGAACTAGTCAATTCCAATCTTCCTTTGTCCCCATGACCTCCCGCAATTGGACTAAGCTCCCTGTTCAAATCCTTGGCGTGCGGGATTTTTTCATTAAATAAAAATATTTATTTAATGTAAACAAGTCCTAAAGCAAGCCCTGGATTGGAATATTGAATCTCACCACAATATTATTTGAAATTCGTATCGGGATCCTCGTTTATTTACCCGAGGTGCTTTCGTGTACGAAGACACACACCTCAAACCCAACCGGCCTCTGGCCGTAGCCATCTACCGGCACCCCGTGAAGTTACATAATTTCCTGTCTCTAACTCCTCCTCCTGCTTTCTTCTCTAGCTAGTGAACCAATCCTTATTTCTGGTTCCAACCGGCTCCTTATATCCAACCTCTTCTCTGTTATGGAGGATGTCCTAGTTGAGGAGGGACTCCCTCAGCACCGGCGTGTAGCCTGCTCCTTTCGAAGAATGCATCACTGAGAGGGAACCTTCTTTACGTCCCTTCCACAGGACGGGATGTCACAGCAACTCCCTCTCCTCGTAGAGTTGCCTGGGGGCTATTGTGGGAAGATCCTATATTCCAATTCAGTGCCTGCTTGAGGATTTGTTTACATTAAATAAATATTTTTATTTAATGAAAAATCCCGCACGCCAAGGATTTGAACAGGGATCTTCTTTGTAGAGGCTGACACCCTAGCTCACTACACCAGCGAGCCCCCTCACCACAATAGCCCCCAGGCAACTCTACGAGGAGAGGGAGTTGCTGTGACATCCCGTCCAGTGGAAGGGACGTAAAGAAGGTTCCCTCTCAGTGATGCATTCTTCTAAAGGAGTAGGCTATAAGCCTGTGCTGAAAGTCCCTCGGCCTAATTAGGCCACCAGTCATTTTTGCCACCGTTATAAAATATTGGTTTGATTTTAGAAAACATTGATGTAAGTATTTACTCCTGAAGGGAAAATCGTACTATAACAAAAGTATGTTTTGTATAAAAACTGTAAGTGATGGAATTTTTTCACTATTTTTCCTGAATTTAGCACTCGAAAATACATAAGAATCTCTCTTTAGATTCCAAAGAATTTTTTCATGGCAGGCCTGTGTAATCGTTGAGGGAGACAAATTTTGGGACCATTTTGATGCCTTTGAACTTTAAACGACGTAAAATTTATTTTTCTAGTGTTTTTTAATAGAATAAACAAAATTTGAACCCATCAATAAAAAAAATTCGAAATATTTTCACGGGGGGCTGGGGGTAGGGAGGTTTAATGAACTCCGATTGACCTAAAATTTATTTATTTTTATTATTTTGAAATTCCTATCGGGATCCCCGTTTATTTACCCGAGGTGCTTACGTGTACGGAGACACACACCTCAAACCCAACCGGCCTCTGGCCGTAGCCATCTACCGGCACCCCGTGAAGTTACATCATTTCCTATCTCTAGCTCCTCCTCCTGCTCTCGTCTCTAGCTAGTGAACTAATCCTTATTTCTGGTTCCAACCGGCTCCTTATATCCAACCTCTTCTCTGTTATGGAGGATGTCCTAGTTGAGGAGGGACTCCCTCAGCACCGGCGTGTAGCCTGCTCCTTTCGAAGAATGCATCACTGAGAGGGAACCTTCTTTACGTCCCTTCCACAGGACGGGATGTCACAGCAACTCTCTCTCCTCGTAGAGTTGCCTGGGGGCTATTGTGGAAAGATCCTATGTTCCAATCCAGGGCTTGAGGATTTGTTTACATTAAATAAATATTTTTATTTAATGAAAAATCCCGCATGCCAAGGATTTGAACAGGGATCTTCTTTGCAGAAGCTGACACCCTAGCTCACTACACCAGCGAGCCCTCCGTAAAATTTATTTTGTGACTGTTTTTTAATAGGCTATAATAAACAAAATTAGAAAGTATCTATGAAAAAATTTTCAAATTTTACCAAGGCGGTCGGGATGGGGAGGGGGGCTAAAATGGCGTAAGATTTCATTTACAAGTGTTTTATAATATAAGGGTATAACTAAAGAAAAATAAGGGACACTCTCATATAGGCCCCTCATCTAGTGAGGCCAATAACTGTCTCGGTACGCCCCTGCCCCGTTATCACTCTGCTTACGTAATGCTTGAAGGCCATAAACGTGAGTAATTATTTGTGTTAGGCTATACGAAAGTAAAAATATTTCCAACAAATACGTAAATTTTTGTTTATTTAAGATAAAATATTAATTGACGAGTTATCATCACACTCAAAGCGAGCTAGGAGAGAAACGCCCTTTTTAGACTAGAGAATGTATAATTTAGTCCAAGGGGAAGGAAAAAATGAGATATATAAGGACATAATAAATCTATTTCTTTCTGTCTCATTTCAGTTAGAATTAGAATAGAGAACGTTCTGCTTGCTACAAACATGTTGAGAAATTCTCTCTTTCTTCTTTTCGCTTTTGGACTCATTTGGGGATGTAGATCCACTAAAGTCGACTCCTGTTATAAAGGTTGATATTAACCCACACAGCACGGAATATTGCAATCTTGCTCAATATTGACAATATTGCGGCAACATTGATGCAATATTGCAGCTCAAACAGCAATATTGCTAGTTTGGAATATTGCCGCTGCAATGTTGCCAAGATTCGCAATGTTTCTGCAACATTGCTGCAATATTTTGTGCTGTTGGGGAATGTTAATATAAAACTTTTATTTTACTTTCTTTTTACTTTCTCTTACCTATGTATATATGTAATATATATATAGAGAGAAAGTATTGGATTCATGTCAAAAATTCGATGTCGAGATTTTGATGGATCTTCACGTTTTGAGGTCCCCTGAATCCAAAAAAGTGGTTTTCGCGACATGGTCTGTCTGTGGGTGGGTGTGTGTGTGGGTGTGTGGGTGGGTGTGTGTGTGGGTGTGTCTGTGTTCAATTTTAAGCATGAAGGAATTGAGCTATGAGGTTGAAATTTTATATTTAAGTTAAACACCCCCCGGGACCGGAAAAATAAGCTTTTAATCAAAATCGGCCAAAGAGTACTAGTACTTTACTGATGTACTTTTTCAGTTTTTTTCGATTTTCTCAAAATTTGCTCCAACGATTTTTTTTAAAATTCAAAAATCAATTATTTTTTAGATGCTCTTTAAAATGTATATTCTCATTTTGCGATTGAAATCTTCTGAAGACCACTTTACTCTTGTATTTCATAGGGAAGGATAGGAGAAATGGTTGCCATGGTAACAAAATATAAATATTTTCCCATACTTATAAATTTTACATCTTGAATTCAATTGTACCCTACTGTCGGAAACTAAATACATTTAGACACAAAAAATCTGGTGTGACAAGCACAGTGCACAACTTTCGATTACCGAAGGTAAGAGAAAGTTGTGTGCTGTGCGCCAGTCACACCAGATTTTTTCTATATATAAATACAGTGAAACCTGGTTAAGAGAGAGATCAAGGGACCATGATTTTTTTTCGTTTATAGAGGTTTCTCACTAATGCGAGTTTCTAGCTTATAGAGGTACAGGAGAGGTTTGTCTCACTTACAGACAGGGGCGTAGCCAAGGGGGGGGGGGGGATGGGGGGGGAGTCTCCCCCCCCAGGTCGGATCGAGTTGGCAAAATCAAGACCAGTTGGAAAAATAAAGTTTATTTAACAGAAATTAATTTATATTTTAATTTAAAAAAAAAAAATTAAATTTACTTTTTTTTTATATTTTCTTCTTTTATCTATTAAAAAAAAAATTTTTTTAATTTTTAAATAAATAAATTTATTTTCTTTTTACTGAATATAAATTTAATATATAATGCAAACACTTAGAAAAAATCATTAGGATTATTTTAAAGGGAAAAATAAAATATTTGAACAAATAAAAGAAATAAAAGCTCAGTCGTTCATTTGTTATTGGAAATGGAATAATTTTCTTTATTTACTATAATTGTAAAAAAAAGGAATTCCAATTAAACAATGTTTTTGATAGAAATATAAATTTTATACAGGTCAACAAAAAGTTTTTTTTTTTTGTTGCATTGAAATTTAGGGCTATTCCTGGGTATGTGATAGCGCTAATTCCAAAAATGCCATCAATTTTGCACCATCAGCTCTAGTTTTAGAGGTATAAAGAAAATTAAATTTTAATAAATAATCTGCTCAAAAGCGACTCTTATTTTGAATTTTCTAGATTTTTTTAAGTCGTTAGGCCGACTAGGCCGCGACCTAGGGCCGCAGGCTAGAGGGGCCCGCAAACGTCAGTATTTTTTTTTTTTTTTAATTATATATTCAAAGAAAATCTATTTTTCACGGTTCGACTTCTCTACTACACTTCATGGGCAGGACTACACTTCGTAAATTATAACATAGCAAATTTAATCACATTTTAAGGGTTGAAATAGCGTTAAAATCAATCTCCTGGTACCTAGTTTTAAAAAATTTTCCGGACGCACCCCCCTGTTAGGAAGGGGGCCGCACAGGTAATTTGGCCTAGGGCCTCTAGTTATGTAAATCAGGCACTGCGGAGGTGGCTTAGTGGTGCAAAACACGGCTAAAAGTTATTTATTAGGGGTGTCCAAAGTTGAAAAAACTGAAAAAATTCGATTTTTCTAAAATTTAAGCCATGTTTTGCACCACTAAATCGCCTCCAATTAGGCTAAAACTTTATATTTCTATGTACAGTGGAACCTCGCTTAACGAGCATAATTCGTTCCAGAATCATAGTAGTAAAGCGAAACACTCGTTATGCGAAACAATAACATTCTCCCCATAGAGCTGTCTCCATCATGACTCTGACTGATGTAAGTAACATGAGCACAATCCGGGACTTTCTCTCTCCTCTCCACTCGTTATGCGAAAAGTCACTCGTTAAGCAAGTCATGTTTTTACAATTTTTTTTTACTAGTTATGCGAATTGCTCGCTAAGCGAGGTTCTACTGTATTTTTTTAAGGGGTAAAGTCAGAAAATTCCAAATAAGAGTCGCTCTAGGGCTCATTTTCTATTAAAATTTAATTTTCTTTAAATCTCTAAAACTAAATTTGATGGAGCAAAACTTGGTATTTTTGGAATTAGGGTATCCTATATAAAAGCCCAGGAATTGCTCAAAACACCCCGGTAATTTAATCAAGACAATAGAAGAGTTTTATTCTGTAAGTGTCATGTAGTACTCGAAAAAATTTTTCATTGGTTGTAATTATATGAGGAATCTTTCATTTGAAAAAAATCTTGCCTTAATTATATTTCTATCAAAAATTTTGTTTAATCCTTTAGTTTTTTAATATTAAAATAGCAAAGTGAAGGGGGAGGGGACTTAACGTTCAAACATGACATATAGCGACTAGCAGTAGCGTAACGTTTTTTAGCTGGGCCCCCCCGCAAACCTTTATTTCGGGCCCCATTATTAGACCTTACAAAATTTTTTTTACTTTCTCTTACCTATGTATATATGTAATCTATATATATAAAAATGAAATGGGAAAAATGTATGTATGTATGTAAATATGTATGTATATGTTCTATAGAAATCCACAATTTTCAATGAATTCCTTTGAAATTAAGTACACATATAGTACATGGACCAGGGAGTAACGTAGTAATAATTTGAATCTCTTAAATATTTTGGAAAATTAATTATAATCAAATTTCTTCAATATGGGAACACAAAATCAACAAGTTGGCTAGATATTAGAGAGCGTCCTTTATGCTGTGTGAACCAGCTTCCTACCTGACTATGGGCTGGGGGTGGGGGCTACGCAGCAGTTGAAAAGCGAAGAGAGGACGCAGGTGACTGACCCTTTAAACAGTCATAAACAGACCCTTTTGTGCTGTGCCCAGTCGGACACAGGCTCCTTCCTTAACATCTTAACACTTGCATTGCAACAAGAAATATCCCAAATTATAAATAAACTTGCTCGCTGAAGGCGAGCAGAGGGGTCCAGGGGCGCAGCCCCCTGGCTAGGCGGAAAGCCCGCCGAAGGCGGGCTTTGCGACTAGTATATATATAGAGAGAAAGTATTGGATTCATGTCAAAAATTCGATGTCGAGATTTTGATGGATCTTCACGTTTTGAGGTCCCCTGAATCCAAAAAAGTGGTTTTCACGACATGGTCTGTCTGTGGGTGGGTGTGTGGGTGGGTGTGTGGGTGGGTGGGTGGATGTGTGTTCAATTTTAAGGATGAAGGAATTGAGCTACGAGGTTGAAATTTTATATTTAAGTTAAACACCCCCCGGGACCGGAAAAATAAGCTTTTAATCAAAATCGGCCAAAGAGTACTAGTACTTTACTGATGTACTTTTTCAGTTTTTTTCGATTTTCTCAAAATTTGCTCCAACGATTTTTTTTTTAATTCAAAAATCAATTATTTTTTAGATGCTCTTTAAAATGTATATTCTCATTTTGCGATTGAAATCTTCTGAAGACCACTTTACTCTTGTGTTTCATAGGAAAGATAGGAAAAATGGTTGCCATGGTAACACAAAATATAAATATTTTCCCATACTTATAAATTTTACATCTGAATTCAAATGTACCGTACTGTCGGGAACTAAATATATTTCGACACGAAAAATCTGGTGTGACAAGCACAGTACACAACTTTCGATTACCGAAGGTAAGAGAAAGTTGTGTGCTGTGCGCCAGTCACACCAGATTTTTAAAATACAGTTTATCCCCGAACCCTGAGGGCCCCAGGCCCTTTCAAAGACAAATTTTCATTAATTTTTTTTTTTTTAATCTAAATTTTTCCGTTTTTACCGAAGCCCTGAGAAGATAGAGTTTTTTAGCCCTGCTCGGCCCGTGGGCCCCCCAAGGTCCGGGGACCCCCCGCATTGCGGGGTCTGCGGGGGCATACGTTACGCCACTGGCGACTAGGGAACCTCGGGTTTAGCCTTTAGTAAATTAATATATGTAGGATGAAAAAGAATGTGAATTGAACAGTTGGCAATTTGATTAAATTTAGTGGGCATTTTTGGCCTTCTCCCCCCCCCCCCTGAAAAATCTCTTCGCTACGCCCCTGCTTACAGAGGTCAATAATATTCAAAATATTTATATTTATATTTAGTCGTGAGCATGATAAAGAATAATTTATTAGAGTGTGATATACAAAGTAATTATTAGAGCATTTACAAAGAAAGCAAATAATATGCGAAATTCACTTAAAAAATCTGTTAACTTTTTTTGTGTTTCCAAATTCACTTCGTAATTCACACCTTGATTTTTCTGATTCAAATGCATTTATAATTTTAAGTTTGTCACTTAACGACAAAACGTTGATTTTTCGTTTAGACATTAGAGTTGTATAAGGTGTAGTAAAAGCAAGGACGGATACAAGGGGGGGGGGGGAGGTAAAGGGGGTAATTACCCCCCCCCCCCGAGATTTGAAAAAAATACCTTTTTTTCGCGAAAAATGAATTTTTAACGTAAATTTTAAAAAATGAATACTTAAAAATAGTATTTGTATGAATAAAAAAATTGGTATTGTTCAAATTGGTATTGTTCAATCAATGAGAATATACATTTTAAAGAGAATCTAAAAATTAATTGATTTTTGAATTTAAAAAAAAATCGTTGGAGCAAATTTTGAGAAAATCGAAAAAAACTGAAAAAGTACATCAGTAAAGTACTAGTACTCTTTGGCCGATTTTGATTAAAAGCTTATTTTTCCGGTCCAGGGGGGTGTTTAACTTAAATATAAAATTTCAACCTCGTAGCTCAATTCCTTCATGCTTAAAATTGAACACACACACACACACACACACACACACACACACACACACACACACACACACACACACACACACAGACCATGTCGCGAAAACCACTTTTTGGATTCAGGGGACCTCAAAACGTGAAGATCCATCAAAATCTCGACATCGAATTTTTGACATGAAACCAATACTTTCTATATATATATGTAGCCTATATTAACATATACATATAGGTAAGAGAAAGTAAAAATGATATATAATCTAATCAAAACAATTTAAATAAAAAAACTTTAATGTTGATTTTCTCAAAACTCGATGTTTGGTCTTTGACACCCCATTGCATAACAGGGTCCATATATGATATATGGATGTTGTTGTGACATATAAATAAATTCATCTTATAACATCAACAGCAATTTTAATTATAACTATTTAGATATATTTAACTATTTTGTTTATTTTTTTAATATGTTCTTTTACTGTATTTGTTTTAAAGCTATGTTGTATCTTGATATTATTGTATTTTATAATTGTATTTATTGTGTGGAAGAGATGGCCTAAGCTGCCTAACGGTCTAAATGACTTTCATTTGGGCTAAAATTTGAATATTTCTATCTGCATATTTTTAAGTGATGAGGGCTTAAAAAAATTCTTGAAAACTCATAAAAGGAGCCGCTTTAGAGCATATTTTCTCGCCAACAGCAAAATTTTAAAGTTTTAAATTTCCCTCTCTGACTTCACTTCCTCTCACTCTAACCAATCAGCGAGAGAGAGTGGTAAACAGGAACATAAAACGGAAGTCAGTGGCTAGCGTTTTGATATTCTTACTTTTTTTAGGAGAAAATTTTGAAGACGATGATATTCAAATTGGTGACTGCAAAGAACCTCCTTGCGAGTTTAAAAGAGGAACTAATGTTTCCATTGCGTTCAAGTTTAAAACAGGTAAGAATTTAACTAATGATTTTGCAAATTTCTAAATTTAATTTACTATGAATTAGTAGTTAATTACTATCAATATAGTATAATGATATTTAATGGCTGGAAATATACTAAGAAAGGATGTGGAAATACAGTCAGCCAAAAATAAAACACTCGATTCCCTTTGAATGTCCAGACGTTTCGGATAAAACTTTTTCACCCATCTTCAATGAACAATTCTAATGGGAGAGAGTTAAATCTCTAAAACATTATAGACGCATTTATGTTATAATCCGAAGGAAAGTTGCTGTGGATGTTTCGAGTTGGAAAAGAGAGCACAAAGTTGTCATTGGTGTGCCGCACAAAGATCCGTGGACATGTATTTCTATATTTTATAAAAGGGTGATTGTTTAAGTCAGAGTGAGAGTTTATTAGAGAAATCTTTTTTCTAGATAGACAATTTCTCTATTAGACTCTCACGTTTGCTTAAACATTTTATAAAAAAATCTTTTGTGACAAGCACGGAACACAACAACAGAGTTAAATCTTACCTTCGGTAATCGAAAGTTATGTTCTGTGCTTGTCACACCAGATTTTTCGTGTCGAGATATATTTAATATAATCGTATGGAGGAAGGCCGTCTAATTTACAGGAAGGTGAAGAAAATAGACTTAATTCGGCCCAAAATTATTTATTACCAATGTCGACGTTTCGGGGACTATACGTCACCTATCCTCAGGACAAAGGTCGTAAAAAGTATTTCGTGCCTCCAGCACTCGTGTAATAATTACAACAATTATCTTGTTGTTTAAAATGATGGCTTGAGCTCACCATATAGCCAAATTGTATGCAAGTTTTAACCACGAGCCACTCTGAGTCAATTACGACCTTTGTCCTGAGGATGGGTGACGTATAGTCCCCGAAACGTCGACATTGGTAATAAATAATTTTGGGCCGAATTAAGTCTATTTTCTTCACCTTCCCGAGATATATTTAGTTTCCTCCGATATATTAGAATTCAAGATTTTTTTTTTTTTTTTTTTTTTTTTTTTTTTTTTTTTAAACATTCACACTTTTTTCTCATTCACACTCACATTCACACACACATTCATACAGTCTTTTCGGCAACTTAGGCCATATAAGACTTTGACGATAACCGTTGTAGAGAATATATCTATTGTAGGGTCAGGCATTTCTATTTAAGTCATCTGGTATCCAAATGGCTTAAATAAAATCATCGGACTGCCTGGGTCCGAACCCGCGACGTTTGGTATAGGAGGTAGGCGCGCTACTTACTACGCCAAACCCGGGGGCAGAATTCAAGATGTAAAATTTATAAACATCGGAAAATATTTATATTTTGTTACCATGGCAACCATTTCTCCTATCTTTTCTATGAAGTACAAGAATAAGGTGGTCTTCATAAGATTTCATTGGCGAAATGAGAATATACATTTTAAAGAGCATCTAAAAAATAATTGATTTTTGAATTTAAAAAAAAATCGTTGGAGCAAATTTTGAGAAAATCGAAAAAAACTGAAAAAGTACATCAGTAAAGTACTAGTACTCTTTGGCCGATTTTGATTAAAAGCTTATTTTTCCGGTCCCGGGGGTGTTTAACTTAAATATAAAATTTATAACGAATTGTGGCTGTTATATAATTGGATTAATGATACAAAAAGAGGATGCAGCCAATAATAAAAAGCATCTGTTTTAGTTAACACTCTTTATTTGGAACGTTTCGGCTATGATCAACAAAGCCATCTTCAGCCCTCCAAGCTAGAAATATATACATACATTCATTAAATAATTGTTTTGTTAATAAATGGTCATAATAGTACAATTATATACTCACAGTATATTTTATATTATTAACATATAAAACAGATTGACAACCAAATTTTGTCCGAAACGTCTCTCTTTGGGATTTGGCATGCAAAGGCTTTCTTTTATTTGCTGCTCCTTAACTTACTTTTTTCCAACTCATTTATGTTATTTAGAAACATTAACTCCATTATTTTTGTTTAGATAATAATGTGAAAAATATAACAGGCCACTTACGTGCTTATCAAAATGGTCACGAAGTAATCGAGGTAGATAACAACAATGCTTGTGATGATATTTACGACTTAAAAGGAAAAGAACACCAAGAATGTCCTCTAAATGAAGATGAAGAATATTTATATAAATCCGTCTTTGAAGTGAAATCTTCATATCAAACAGTAAGTAGGCCTATTCAAAAAGAGAAAGTAAAAATGAAACAATTATTCCTTAAAATAAAGTTAAGTTATTTACTTCCTCTTTGGATGCACTACCTTAATTTCATACTAATGCATGATATTGCTAGCTGCTACACTTCGGGAATCACTTGACGTTACTCAAAAGAAGTTGAGATTGTTGACTATGCAATGAGCCTGGGCTGAATCTAGACATGAATCCCATTAAACATTTATAGAATAAATAGGGAATGACTTCTCCGAAAACTTTCTCGTATATTCTTTTGGAATTACGACTGTGTGTGTGAATACGATTGCTTGAAAACCCATGCAGCCAGATCGATGAAATTTGGTATATACTCTTTACTCTAAAATTGTAAATTTCTATCAACTTTTGGAGTAAATACGTCACCTAGAAGTCGTACTTTACCTAAAAATCAAAATTTTCACATTTTCAAATTTCTTTGTGATATAAATATCTCTATTTTAAAAAGTTTTTATTCTTTGACATTTTTCCGAAAACTGAATAGTTTTTGAAAAAAATCTGGTGTGACTGGTCGCACAGCACACAACTTTCTCTTACCTTCGGTAATCGAAAGTTGTGTACTGTGCTTGTCACACCAGATTTTTTGTGTCGACATGTATTTAGTTCCCGGCAGTAATTCAGATGTAAAATTTATAAGTATGGGAAAATATTTATATTTTGTGTTACCATGGCCACCATTTTTCCTATCTTTCCTATGAAGCACAAGAGTAAAGTGTGTCTTCAGAACAATTTTAAGCGCAAAACGAGAATATACATTTGAAAGAGCATCTAAAAAATAATTGATTTTTGAATTAAAATCAAAAATCGTTAGAGCGAATTTTGAGAAAATCGAAAAAAACTGAAAAAGTACATCAGTAAAGTACTAGTACTCTTTGGCCGATTTTGATTAAAAGCTTATTTTTCCGGTCCCGGGGGGTGTTTAACTTAAATATAAAATTTCAACCTCGTAGCTCAATTCCTTCATGCTTAAAATTGAACACAGACACACACACACACACACACACACACACACACACACATACAGACAGACAGACCATGTCGTGAAAACCATTTTTTTGGATTCAGGGGACCTCAAAACGTGAAGATCCATCAAAATCTCGACATCGAATTTTTGACATGAATCCAATACTTTCTCTCTATATATATATTACATATATACATAGGTAAGAGAAAGTAAAAATCAAAGAAGAAAATGACATTTTTCGTTAATTTAGAAAACAAAAATCAAAACAAAATCATACAGGTGTCATTTAAATACATGTAAATATAAACAAATTTATTTGTAGAAAATGTAGAAAATCAGTGAAAAAATTGCGAAAAAAAAAAAAAAAAACAGAAAAAATCGATCATTTTTAATGATTTTTTTGCGATTTGAGGGACAAAATTCTGCCCCTTATCGCCGCCCTTGGAATCAAATGTTCATGTTTTTGAACTTTTCATCTCTCTAGACCTTCTGAAGAAATGTTAAGGCCAAAATATTATTTTTCATGCCTCCCCGACTAGAAATTTTAATGTGAGACCTATTGGGGCCTCATTGGGTTGCCCATTAGGGACGTACATTGGGATGTCACGCAAAAACCAATCTGGCCCTAATTGGGCAATCCCACTTGTGCCCCGATGAGGAAGTCCCAAAGAGGTCCCAAAGAGGCACCCCATCCCCTAGCCTCATAGGGAAATCCCTATGTGGCCCCATAAAGATCCCTCAGGGATGTCACGCATAAGCCAATCTGGCCCTAATTGGGCAATCCCACTTGTGCCCCGATGAGGAAGTCCCAAAGAGGTCCCAAAGAGGCACCCCATCCCCTAGCCTCATAGGGAAATCCCTATGTGGCCCCATAAAGATCCCTCAGGGATGTCACGCATAAGCCAATCTGGCCCTAATTGGGCAATCCCACTTGTGCCCCGATGAGGAAGTCCCAAAGAGGTCCCAAAGAGGCACCCCATCCCCTAGCCTCATAGGGAAATCCCTATGTGGCCCCATAAAGATCCCTCAGGGATGTCACGCAAAGGCCAATCTGGCCCTGATTGGGCAATCCCACTTGTGCCCCGATGAGGAAGTCCCAAAGAGGTCCCAAAGAGGCACCCCATCCCCTAGCCTCATAGGGAAATCCCTATGTGGCCCCATAAAGATCCCTCAGGGATGTCACGCATAAGCCAATCTGGCCCTGATTGGGCAATCCCACTTGTGCCCCGATGAGGAAGTCCCAAAGAGGTCCCAAAGAGGCACCCCATCCCCTAGCCTCATAGGGAAATCTCTATGTGGCCCCATAAAGATCCCTCAGGGATGTCACGCAAAGGCCAATCTGGCCCTAATTGGGCAATCCCACTTGTGCCCCGATGAGGAAGTCCCAAAGAGGTCCCAAAGAGGCATCCCAACCCCTAGCCTCATAGGGAAATCCATAAGTGGCCCGTCCTTCAGTTGTCATTTTTATAAAGTTGATCCTTAAATAAATAAAAATAAATAAATACATTGCCTGAAAATGATTTAGCATATGATGATTAGGAAATTCAAGATAAAGAAAGTGGATTAATTTCTATTTCGCTTCAATTAAATTCTTAATAAAAGGAAAATCAAATAATTATATAAATCAAATAATATTTGTTTTGATATCAATTTTCTTTAATTTGAGAATAAGATTACATATCTTTAAAATTTTTTTAAAAATTCCATTTTCTCGTTGTGCCGATTTCAATATTTCTTGAGATTCGTTACTAAAATTGTTTAAAAAGATATGGATGTAAAAATAAGTTTATATCTCTAAAATAAATCACATTAATTTTTTTTACCTTGGCTATATATCTATAGTAATACCATCAGCTATCACATGTGGGAAAATATTTTTCCTTTCACAAAAAATTTCTTTTAGTTCTCTGGAAATGTGAAAAATAAATAAATTAATTTTATAAATTTATAATCTTTTTTTAATTTATCTATTTACCTTTCAAAAGGACATTTAATAAATAAATTTGATATGATGTTCCTTGTATTCATTTATCAAAATTAAAGAGGTTTCTTCAGGCCAATGCTTTCTTACGTCTAAAATTTCTAATGAATATAATTGAAAGAATTAAATAGATTAAAAGATTACAAAAATAAAAAAAAATAAAATTTTTTTTTTTTTTTTTTTTTTTTTTTAAACATTCACACTTTTTTCTCATTCACACTCACATTCACACACACATTCATACAGTCTTTTCGGCAACATAGGCCATATAAGACTTTGACGATAACCGTTGTAGAGAATATATCTATTGTGGGGTCAGGCATTTCTATTTAATAAATTAAAATTAAAATAGCAGCAAACGATCACAAGCTTTTTTTCGATATTATTTATGTTTCCAAGGAGATTGAGAGAAAATGGCGACAGTTTGAAAGGTGGTCATCTACTAAAGCTTTGGCGCTGTGATCGCCCTGCACAATTCCATTGGGTCGGAGGCATGCCGAATAGGGAATTCCCTATAAGCAGGGGCGCCGGAACGAATTTGAATCAGGGGGGGGCAAAAAATTTTTTTTTTAGAAAATTAAAATAATTTAATATGTTTAAATAGTAAAAAACAAAAACAAATCTACTATAAAACTTTAAAAATTTTAAATAAAATCACAATTTTAATAAAATTAAAATTTTAAAAAATTTGGAAAAAAATGAATTTTTTACTCTTTTAATTTAGAAGATTGCCCGGGAGCCGTGGCTCAGTGAGAAGACATTAGCTTCTCGCACCGGAGTCCCGGGTTCGCTTCCCATCCCAAGCGAGAAAAATTTATTTCATTTGATTTGACTACAAATCATTTGAAATAAATAGGGATGGGGTCTAAATGGCCTTAGATGCCGAGAAGGACCTTAAAAAAAAAAAAAAAAAAAAAATTTAGATTTTATTTTTCAAAAGTAAAAAATATCATTTTTAATAATAAATGAAATAAAAGAAGAAATTTTGCCCCCCTCTGCCCCCCCCTGTAGGATGCCAGGGGGGGGCAATGTACCCTTGCCCCCCCCAGTTCCGGCGCCTATGCCTATAAGGGCCCAATTATAACCCAATCGGGAAATTCTCAGGAAAAATAAAATAACTTATAATCACTTTCGCGCAATTGGGTTCTGGGTAGAAAAATATGCAGAAAA
Organism: Euborellia annulipes; assembly: GCA_023213315.1. NCBI lineage: Eukaryota > Metazoa > Arthropoda > Insecta > Dermaptera > Anisolabididae > Euborellia > Euborellia annulipes. The sequence continues at coordinate 20,965 of JAKCPI010013031.1, read as the reverse complement.
GTTCAAGCTTGAAACGAACAGAAAGGGCAAAATGTGTAAATTATACTGCAATGACAAGCGAAACGAACAAACCTAATTTCTAATTTTTAAATATTAAGTGATGCGTTATATGTAAGAAATGACATCTATTGAGCCTCGCGACTCCAATCCTCATCATCTACGCATGCGCGAACACTGGATTTTATTTATTCCAAATAAGATACTACAGCAAATATTTTGTATAAGTTTTTATTTTAATGTTGGGATTTCCCATTTAGGTCCCACACAGAACCCAATTGGGAGAAACTGACTATAAGTTATATTTTTCCTGGGAATTTCCCGATTGGGTTCTAATTGGGCTCTTATAGGGATTTCCCTTTTGGGCATGCCTCCTTGGGACCCAATGAGGTCCAGATGTATACTCTGGGCGTTCCCAAAGCAATTTCTAGTCGGGTCCTAATTTAATTAATGACCCTAGGGGGCTTTTCACCAAAAACGTTACGTGGTGGGGTAAAACGGTGGTCATTTTACTTAGGCTCTATTCACACGGGGATACTCAAATCTCGGATACTTGTCGACTAGTAGACTCGAGACTGGTAGCCTCGAGACTGTAGTTGCCTGTCATATTCACTCGGCCTCTACTTAAATCGCGAGTATCCTATCAACCTACTCAGTTCCCTCCAAATTTTAAACATCAACATTTGAAGAGACAAAAAGTTATTTTTATTAATAATCTGGTATTGTTAATAAAATTATGTATAGTTTGTATTTGGTTATTATGTTTTTAACTTGCTTTCTTCAATTTGAATAAATATGACCTCCAAGACCTTAAATTAAAAAACAAAAACCTTCTGCTATAAAAAAATAAATTAATTAATAAAATAAAACACTCGATTATTTGTTTACAATTAATAAATAATTTTAAACAAATAGATATTTGGGTTATTACTCAATTTTTTTGTCTTTATTTTTGCTAAACATTAAAATTTTAAATTTAAACTATTCACATACATTTGATTAGAAAATTGTACTCAATGTATGAAAAATATTTATTAATATCACTAGGAAATGACATTCACGCTCTGTCCATGGTACGATAATAATAAAATTTGAGGCATTATCATGATTAAGCTACGTATAATTGTGTATGCCCAATATGACTTGGTGAGGATTATATATATTTTTAGACATTAACCTGGCCCTGAAGATGGTCCCATATAGGACCGAAACGTATTATTATTAATAAATTGAAATATAACTAGCTGCTTGCTCATTCATTCTTTCTATTTAAATATCTTTTTATATAAACATTTTTCTAAAATTCTTTTTTTTTTATGTAAAACATTTACCCTCTCTTCCCACTCAATCAAAATTTTTCAATTCCCTTCACTAGCTTCAGATTTGTTTCTTTTTCGCTCATTTTTTTGGGAAGTATCGAGGAAACCAGGCGACTGAGTAGCTTGGAGTCCTGCATGTCCAGTTTCTTGGCAACTGAGTCGCGCATTCGCCGAGTATCGGCGACTGGAGTTTCCCCCGTGTGAATGGCGCCATTGGATTACACATGTCAAGTCTCTTGCTACCCAGTATCCTAGTTGCTCGGAGATTTGAGTATCCCCGTGTGATTACAGCCTTAAGCATCTGAAGGAATTATCTCGGGACTCGAAAAAAAAATTTCATTTTGCTGAGTAGTGTAATGAATAGGGCTCGGATTTTATAGGCACTGAAAATCTTTAAAATAGGCAGACAACTAAGTACTAAAAATTATTAAAATAGGCACTTAAAAAGGCATTTATTGTAAAAATAGGCACAAAAAAGGCACTTAAAAGGCATTATTTAAGAAATAATATAAAAAATTTAAAAAATTGATGTCTTATTTTTGGAAACAAAGATAAAACAATTACCTCCTTTGCCCAGAGATGGCTGAATGAGGGTGGAGGGGGCGAAGCTCAACTGAGGCACCGTTTTTCGTTCGACTTTTTTTTTTTACGAAATTTCAAAAAAAAAAAAGCCCAAATTGGCTATTTGAACTTAAAATAGGCAATAAAAAAGGCATTTATAGATGAAATAGGCACTAAAACCCAAAATCGTCCAAAATAGGCATTATAGGCACTAACAAATGCCTCTTATTTTATTCAGAATTTCATGAAACGTATACATATCATATTGGCCTAAATTTTAAGTCATAAATTAAAAAAAGGCAAATAGAGCGAAATTCGAGCCCTAGTAATCAAACTAGTCTAGGCAAAATGCTCAATGGCAAAATATTTTGCTCGATCGGTGTGCGTTGACATAGAGCAAATCGTTTTGCTCTTGGACAAAACGTTTTGTTCGAAAACGTTTTGCTCGATTGGTGTGCGTTCAGCCTTTTTGACCAAACGGAGCCCATGCCGCCCAAGGTCAAATTTGAGACTTGGTAAAAGGGGTGACCAAAGCAAAAAAATCTTGAAAATTTCGATTTTTCTAAACTTTAAGCCGTTTGCGGCACGTCTAAATGACCTCCGATTGGGTGAAACTTAAAATTTATATGTATTCTAAATACCTGAATATTTTTACGGAGTGTGGCGTTAAAAATAATTTGAACATTCTAAATAAAAGCCATTTTAGAGCACATTTTCTACTAAAATCTATTTTGCTCTATTTCTCTAAACTGTGCCTGATGGAAAAATTCTAACTACATATCTGAATTCAGAATGAAAAAATGCACTAGATTCACTAATCAGATATCTTGTGAAAAAAACCTTGTCGACTAGTGTAATTTGAACATTTTAAATAAAAGCCATTTTATTAAAATTTATTAAAATTTATTTTTCTCTATTTCTCTAAACTGTGCCTGATGGAAAAATTCTAACTACATATCTGAATTCAGTATAAAAAAATGCACTAGATTCACTAATCAGATTTCTTGTGAAGAAAACCTTGTCGACTAGTGTTATTGATACAATTTTTTTCTTTTTCTTTTAGAATGATTATACTATTGTATTTGTTATGAAAAACGAGAATTTTATGTGTTTTCTATTCGAATGTAAAATCACTGAATAAATAAGTTATAATAACATCGCTCTACAAGTTCTGGTTATTTAGATTTTAGAGTTGTATTTACAAATATTAATAAATAAATATGTATGTATGATTAAAAGTTGTGTTAATTAAAAAAAATTAATTTAGAAACATGGTTAATGTTGCTTCCATTTCCTACCCTCATACAAATATAATTATTTTATTTCTTACCTATATTACCCATATACCGGTATAGTCACTCCCTGTTTATAATCTTTTGATAAAGCTACAGATTTCCCTGCTGGACCGATTTTAATGAAATTTAAAAGATAAATAGATACTATGGAAAACCCGATACCTTTGATATAAAATTTCATTAGGGTGCAAAAGAGATTTAATGAGATTACATCAAAATTTCAAATTTGTCTGATCTTTAACATGGCGAAAAGATAATTCTGAATATTTTGCACTCTAATGACGTTATGCATCGATTTGTAAATCCATATTCATTAATACTTTCTTATTATAATCATATAATCTACAAAATACAAATTTAAAGTAATGTAAAAAATCAGCATTTGATGGATCCTCTAACATCATCTTTAATTAGCAGATATTTCGACTGGCATCACGCCTAGTCATCATCAGTGCAAACAAATGATTTGGCGGAGGTGTCAAACAATAGGTGATGATTATTTTAAAATGTCAGAGAAGCAGGGCAAGCGAACGTTCGTTTCAATGTAAAAAAAAAATTGTTGTAAGATATAAGATCGTTGAACATGAATTATAAATTTTTAGGTCTTGAGAATGGAATATGGATATTTTGAAAGTGACCAATTGCAATCTACTTGACCTGGAAGGCTTAAATTAAAATTAATTATTAGTTTTAATTAATAAATAACTCACCTACAACAACGGTTCGACGAGTAAAACTGCCAGCCTGGAATAATTGACAAAAATGTAGCCTATATTGGCTGGTTCCACTTCCACTTTCTCTAAAAAAATTTTGTATACTTCCAATTTAAATGAAAATTTTTTATATTAATTAATAAAACATTTTATTTGAATAATTTAAATAAATTCTAAAATATTATTTTTTATTCAATGATCATTCGAGTCTATTTTTTTATTTCCTCACTCGCCACAAGAGTGTAGCACTAATCAAAAGCGCCTGGAAAGGAGATAACCATATATGACAGGAAGAGTTGAATCACCATTATCAGGAGGTTTTTACTTCCAGTTTGAACTTTTGAAGAAATAGTGTTATATTTTGGGCAGATAGAGAGGCTTTCAAATGGCTTAAGTTTTTTTTCCCCCTTTTTTAATTGTACATATTCAAATGCTGAATCTCCATACGATTTGCGAGCTGATCTAATATTAAAAAGTAGTTTTTTTTGTTTTTTTAAACACTAAGACTTTTTTCCATTCACACTCACATTCACACACACATATACACATTCTTTTCGGCAACTTAGGCCATTTAAGACTTTAAACGTTACTCGTATTTATATAATATATATTTATTTGGGGTCCAGGCATTCTTATTTAAGTCATTTGGTATCCAAGTGGCTTAAATAAAATCATCGAACTGCCGGCAAACAATTTATTTAATTTAATTGGCTACCAAACAATTAAAATAAATAAAAACGCAGTCTATATCCTCGCCTGAAACACGTAGTGGCGTATCTCAGTTTCTATCATTTTTCCGGAGAGCTGTTTATAGTTCTTTTTTTTTTTTTTTTTTTTTTTTTTTTTAAACATTCACACTTTTTTCTCATTCACACTCACACTCACACACACATTCATACAGTCTTTTCGGCAACTTAGGCCATTTAAGACTTTGACGATAACCGTTGTAGAGAATATATCTATTGTGGGGTCAGGCATTTCTATTTAAGCCATCTGGTATCCAGATGGCTATAGTTCTTGTTGTTATATTAAATGTGTTGATACGCAAAACCAAAAAACCTAAATAATACGAAAATACGTGGAAATACAGATTCGTTACTTTGTGATAATGTATAGAACGTTAGGACATGCCGATACCAGTTGTATCTCAATTTTTAATTTTTTTGAGATACGTCACTACGTGTTGCAAGCGACGATGACTTCAGATGCCGAGAAACCCTTGAAAGGAAATGGAAAAAATTATATTATAGACCTCCAAACTATCACAAAAAGGTGAAAATTTTATTTTTCGATCATAGGCGTATCCACGGGGGGGGGGGAGATTTGGGGGTGCAACCCCCCATTGGACCCAAGCCATGACTAGATATTTAAGCTCTATAATACAAAACACATTCTCTCTATATATATATTTCATATATAGCGTAAGAGAAAGTAAAAATATAATTATTTTCTCTGGCTTAAAAAAAAAATTAAATAAAACGCAAAAAATTCAAGAAAATTCAGAATTTTCCCTTTTTTTACTTTCTCGTATAGAGAAAGTTATGTAATCGTAAAAAAATTCGACTTCGAGATTTTGATGTTTCTCCACGTTTTAGACCTCCCTGAGTCCAAAAAAACCATTTTTGGCATTATGTCTGTGTGTGTGTGTAAACACGATTACTTAAAAACCAAAGCAGCTAGATCGATGAAATTTGGTATATGCTCCTTACACTAAAATTGTAGATTTCTATCAACTTTTGGAGTAAATACGTCACTTGGAAGTAGTACTTTACTTAAAAAGTTTTTTCAAAAATTTTGAAATTTTCAATTTTTTTTTGTTATTTTATAATAAAATACTCTATTTTAAAAAGTTTTTATTCTTTGACATTTTTTCGAAAACTGAATAGTTTTTAAAATAATCAAAGAAGAAATAGAAAATATTCGTTAATTTTTTATCAAAATTAACGAAAATTTTCTATTTCTTCTTTGATTATTTTAAAAACTATTCAGTTTTCGAAAAAATGTCAAAGAATAAAAACTTTTTAAAATAGAGTATTTTATTATAAAATAACAAAAAAAAAATTGAAAATTTCAAAATTTTTGAAAAAACTTTTTAAGTAAAGTACTACTTCCAAGTGACGTATTTACTCCAAAAAGTTGATAGAAATCTACAATTTTAGTGTAAGGAGCATATACCAAATTTCATTGATCTAGCTGCTTTGGTTTTTAAGCAAACGTGTTCACACATACACACCCAGACGTAATTCCAAAAGAATATACGAGAAAGTCTCGGGGAAGTCAATCCCCATATTTTTCCATAAAAAACCATTCATCTTTTTCTCATTCACTCTCACACTCACACACACATTCACAGTCTTCTCGGCAACTAAGGCCATATAAGACTTTTGACGATAACCGTTGTATTGAAAATATCTATTGGGGGTTCAGGCATTTCTATTTAAGCCATCTGGTATCCAAATGGCTTAAATAAAATCATCGGACTGCCTGGGGTCCGAACCCGCAACGTTTGGTATAGGAGGTAGGCACGCTACCTACTACGCCACACCCGGGGGCAATTTTCCCATTGAAAAGTATTGATTTTTGAATTGCTTTATACAAAATTAGAGCCTATTAAAATTGATTAAATCTCTCAAATGAAAAATAATAAAAATTATTATATAAATAAATTTTTTATTTTTTTTCTTAAAGCGCATGATAAAAGACGGAATAGTCTGAAGCCGCGAATCAAAAATTGTAAAATTAAAGCGCCTTGAGCGCTTATTGTATTTGTAAATGAAAGATAATATAAATTTTATTTATTTATTTTTTCTTAAAGAGATCTGACAAATGTGATGGGACAATGGTCAAGAGAAACAGTTAGAGAGTCAGTCATTTCGGTATTATAGGCCGTTAAATGGACCCTGTTATGCAATATTATCAAGCGCCAAAAAATTAAAAATTGAGTTAATTTTCTCAAAACTCGGTAGCTGGCGCTTGACACACTAATGCGTAACAGGGTCCATATATAAAATTAAGAGGCTTGTATTTTTTATTACCTGATATGAGTTCAATCAAAAATTGCGGCACTTAATTAAGAAAGGGCAGGCCCGAGCCAGCGGGGGAGGGGGGGGGAGAAATCATCCTGACCCCCCCCCCCCATCAAAAATTTCTGGCTACGCCTATGTTTTCGATCCATTTAAAAATTTATTACATTTTATATTTTTATTAAAGTGAAATATCACCATTTATTAATTATAATGTAATATTATTTTTAAAATACAAATTCCAATGATTATTTGAAAAGATAATAGGCTACTATCCAGGGGCGCCGGAACGAATTTGAATCAGGGAGAGGGGGCAAAAAAATTTTTTTTAGAAAATTAAAATAATTTAATATGTTCAAATAGTATAAAACAAAGACAAATCTACTATAAAACTTTAAAAATTTTAAATAAAATCACAATTTTAATAAAATTTAAATAATTTAATTTAATTAAATTATTAAATTTAAATAAAATAATAAAATTTTAAAAAATTTGCTAGTGATTTTATCAAAAATTTTTGGAAAAAATTCGAAAAAAAATGAATTTTTTACTCTTTTAATTTTTTTATTTAGAAGATTTTTTTTTTTTCAAAAGTAAAAATATATCATTTTTAAAAATAAATGAAATAAAATAAGAAATTTTGCCCCCCTCTGCCCCCCTGTAGGATGCCAGGGGGGCAAGGTACCCTCGCCCCCCCCCCAGTTCCGGCGCCTATGCTACTATCAATATATAACACCAAGAGTGAATCTAATTTGGATTTTAATAATTCCACCTCCTCCGAAAACCACCAAATTTCTCTACTGCTCTTAATCATTTTATTTGTAATCCCATAAAATAAAAAAATTAGATTTCATTGATAATGTCCATATACAGTGTGTATAGAATAAAAATAAATTTAACCACCTCTTTTCCTCAACAACGCGTCTTTCTAGTATTCCAAAACTATACTTTCCTTTCATATAATTTAATACCATTGTCATATCAATATTAGGCAAATTGTCTGATGTGGCTTCACAATAATTATATTTCATTATTACTTTCTCTTACCTATATGTATATGTTAATATACATATATATAGAAAGTATTGCATTCATGTCAAAAATTCGATGTTGAGATTTTGATGGATCTTTACGTTTTGAGGTCCCCTGAATCCAAAAAAGTTGTTTTAGTGACATGGTCTGTCTGGCTGTGTGTGTTCAATTTTAAGCACGAAGGAATTGAGCTACGAGGTTTGAAATTTTATATTTAAGTTAGGCACCCTCATAGGGCGTGAAAATAAGCTTTTAATCAAAATCGGCCAAAGAGTACTAGTACTTTACTGATGTACTTTTTATTTTATCATAAAATAAACCTTGAGAAATTGAGCTTTGAAATTAAAAATTCCACTTTTCTTGCCTATATAAATTCCAACTTTATGATACGTATGATATGCAAATACTTTTAATTACTAAGAATATCTTATCATTTCAAAAATGGTAATTATTACTTTTCTATTATGAGTAACTCAAAAGGCAAAGTATTAATATAAACAGTGTTTTAAGAGTTAAATTTTTTCGGGAAATATTGATTTATTAATCTAATATTTAATTATATATTGGCAGCCAGAAGCGGAAAAAAATTAAAGAACTTACTATATTATACTACTACTATTCGTATAGCCTAATTTTTTTTTTTTACACCGTTGACTATTAATTTTTTTTTTTTTAAACTTTTACCGAACTCTCCTTTATTTACAGTTACACCCAAATATCTTTGCTATTAAGTAATTTTTATTTAATTAATTTTATTTACTAAATAGACCTATTGGTTGTTTTTTTTTTTTTTTTTTTTTTTTTTTTTTTTAAAGAAAGTCATTTCGGCTGCAGAGGACATTTAACTTTTATAAATTTATTTATTAATTATATTTTTACAGTATCGATGGCTTCCGGCGGGCGTTTAATGGTCTTGTTTTTCGGGGGCCACCTATCCCGATTTTCAGCACCACTTGGCGTTGCTTAACAACATTGATCTTGGTGGCAGTTGTTCTTTCTTCTTGCCAGGCCCGCCGGCACCTATGGGTTGTAATTTTACAAATGTTTTATTGTTGAGCCCTACAATGAATATCAAAATTTTTTTTTTTTTTAAATCTGGTGTGACTGGTCACCCTAGCACACAACATTCTCTTACCTTTGATAATCGAAAGTTGTGTTTTGTGCTTGTCACACCAGATTTTTTGCCTCGACATATATTTAGTTTCCGACAGTACGGTACATTCGATTTTCGATGTAAAATTTATAAATATGGGGAAAATATTTATATTTTGTTACCATAGCAACCATTTCTTTTTTTTTTTACTTTCTCTTACCTATGTATATATGCTAATATATATAGAGAGAGAAAGTATTGGATTTATGTCAAAAATGTCGAGATTTTGATGGATCTTCACGTTTTGAGGTCCCCTAAATCCAAAAAAGTGGTTTTCGCGACATGGTCTGTCTGTCTGTCTGTGTGTCTGTGTAGGCCCTATATGTGTGTGTTCAAGCATGAAGAAATTGACCTAGTAGGTTGAAATTTTATATTTAAGTTAGGCACCCTCCTAGGGCGTGACACGAAACTTTTGAACAAAATCGGCCAGAGTACTAGTACTTTACTGATGCACTTTTTCAGTTTTTTCCGATTTTCTCAAAATTCGCTCCAACGATTTTTTTTTAATTCAAAAATCAATTATTTTTTAGATGCTCTTTAAAATGTATATTCTCATTTTGCCATTGAAATCTTCTGAAGACCACTTTACTATTGTACTTCTTAGAGAAGAGAGGAGAAATGGTTGCCATGGTAACAAAATATAAAGATTTTCTCATGTTTATAAATTTTACATCTTGAAGCCCACGGGCTTGGAGTAGTTGGTAGCGTGCCTATCTTCTATATTGAACGTTTCGGGTTCGGACCCCAGGCAGTCCGAAGATTTTATTTAAGGCATTTGGATAATGACTTAAATAAAAATGCCTGGACCCCCAATTGATAAATTAAACATACTGAGTATCGTTAAAAGTCTTAAATGGCCTCAGTTGCCGAGAAGACTGAGTGGATGTGTGTGTGAATGTGAGTGTGAATAAGAAAAAAGTGTGAATGTTTTTTTTTAATTAAAAAAAAAAAAAAAAAAAAAACATCTTGAATTCTAATATATCGGCGGAAACTAATTATATGTCGACACAAAAAATCTGGTGTGACAAGCACAGAACACAACTTTCGATTACCGAAGGTAAGAGAAAGTTGTGTGCTGTGCGACCAGTCACACCAGATTTTTTTATTTAAAAGCGTCAAAGAAATCGGAGAAAAAAGGAAAGAATGATAGAAGTGCATACGTTTTCTATTGTAAATGGAATAAGCGGGCGCTACTGTGCTATGACGTCAAACCAATGGGAGCGTAGAATTGAAATTTTCCCCCTCTACTGATCTTTTTTAGTTAATTTTTTTCGATCTTTTTTTCTATTAAACATATTTACGTAATTAACTAATTTACCCCAACCACTTTTGTCTACCTTATACTTGGAGGTCACCTATTACTGTTTAGTGGTAATAAGGTAAAAATATGTCCACCTAATGCGTTGTTTAATATAAAATATTATCACACTCAAAACGAGCTCTTCCCCTTGATAATGTCCCTGATTAGACTTCATTATCTAATGCAATTTAATCCAAAGGGAAGGAAAAACTGAAATATATAAGGAAGTATTAAATCTATTTCTTTATTTCATTTCAGTTAGAATATAGAACGTTCTGCTTGCTACAAACATGTTGAGACATTGTCTGTTTCTTCTTTTCGCTTTTGGACTCATTTGGGGATGTAGATCCACTAATGTCAGTTCCTGCTTTCAAAGTTGGTATATTGGTATTTTAATATAAATATTTTATTTTACTTTCTTTTCCTATATATATTAATATATTAATATGGTACATATAAATATATAGAGAAAGTATTGAATTCATTTAAAAAATTCGATGTCGAGATTTTGATTTTGAGATCCCTGGAGTCCAAAAAAAGTGTGAAGGAGAAAAAATTGTTTATTTTTTTAATTATTCATCAATTTCTCTAATTTATCTAATCACAATAATATTGTTTTTAATTTTTTTATTAAATTAATATTGTTTTTTAGGCCCTTGTAAAAAAATAAAGAATCGTCCAAAAATTTTTTATATCACTCTTTTTAATTGTTAATGTCATCTTATGTCGTACATTGGAATATACCAGATATTAGCTAAAGAGGTAAGGTTCCATTAGTCATCTCTAGCCAGTTTTTGCTCATTTGGGAGTTATAGGCCCGTGAAGTAGGAGCGTACGCATTTTGAATAGGCTTTCTCTTTATTTATATGACAAGGTAATTCTATTTTATCAAAAAAAAAAGCAAATTTGATTAAAAAATATCATTTATAATAACTTTTAAGTAGTTTTTTTTTATTTGATTTGATTCGAAATATAAAAAAACATTCACACTTTTTTCTCATTCACACTCACACTCACTCACACATTCACACTGTCTTTTCGGCAGCTCAGGCCATATAAGACATTTACGATAACCGTTATTTATGAATTTTTATATATATTAGGGTCCAGGCATTTTTATTTAAGCCATCTGGTATCCAGATGGCTTAAATAAAATCATCGGACTGCCTGGGGTCCGAACCCGCGACGTTTGGTATATGAGGTTAGCACGCTAACCTCTACACCACGCCCATTTGATTTGATTAAAGGGTGCAATTGATACGGTATATTCCAGAAGACAGGTGTTTTTCATTTAACTGACTTCGTTCACGAAAACCCACTCACTCTTCATTGTTTATAAATTTATAAATTTTGGCCTAAAAATATTAAATGCAGATTGTCCCCTCCTCCTTCCTCTGCAAAACTCTTACCTCCCCCCTGTATAGAATTTTATAGATTCACTAATAAATCTTGGATCCCTGGACCAATCCAATGCCCCTCCCCCCATCTGTTCGAGAGCAAAATCATGGAATGGTACATTTTGTAATTGATTTTTCTACAATAAAAAAATGATTTAAAAGTAAAAATATTTTCTCTAAAAGTATAATAAAAAATTTTCTAATACTTTCGTTAGCTTTTTCATAAAAAAAAAATTTTACATAAATCTTTTTATATCTAACAAAGCTGTGAATGTTAACTATTGGCAAGGCCAAACTTCCTGGGAATTGAACCCTGGATCTCCAGATTTTCCGGGGTATAGGTGTGCTGTCCATTGCACAAAGCACAGTAAATCTTTTTGTACAATTTGTAGGGTCCCAGGTTCACTTTCCGTCCCAAGCGAGAAAAATTCATTTCATTTGAATTGACTAAAAATCATTTAAAATAAATAGGGGTGGGATCTAAATGGCTTTAGAAGCTGAAAAGGGCCTTAAAAAAAATTATCTAATTAAATCGATGAGAGATGAAAGATTTGATTTATTGTTAAAATAATTAAGATTTTTAACTTTGCCAGGTTGGACAGGTAAAGTTTATGTAATCGTAAAAAAAAATAAAAATTTTTCTGAAGCTGCCAAAATGCGTTTTGAGGTCCCCTGAATCCATTTAATTAAATTTTTTTGAATGATATGTGTGTGTGGGGGGGAGGCTCTAGGGGGGGGCAAATAATTTTTTTCTTACATAACCTATAATTTTTTAACTTTGCCCATCAACCGTAGGTTGGCAGGGAAAGTTAATGTAATCGTAAAAAAAATCGAAATTTTTCTGAAGCTGCCAAAATGCGTTTTGAGGTCCCTTGAATCCATTTAAGAAGTTTTTGGAATGATGTCTGTGTGTGTGTGTGTGTGTGTGTCTGTGTGTGTGTGTGTGTATGTCTGTGGTAATTTTTTTCGTCAGCGAAATCTCAAAAACTATTCATTCAATTGTTTTGAAATTTTGCACCCATAATCAAGGGGTAGAGGCCAAGAACTGAAAAGCTTTTGGTAAACATCGGACCATTAGGGAGGGCTCTAGGGGGGGGGGGGGACAAAAATTTTTTTCTTACATAACCTATAATTTTTTTTATATATTCAGAAACTAGACTTTCTCCCGAGTAAAATGATATATAATATGTATAACATCGGACCATTAGGGGGGCTCTAGGGGGGGGACAAAATTTTTTTTTCTTACATAACCTATAATTTTTTTTATATATTTAGAAACTAGACTTCCTCCCGAGTAAAATGATATATAATATGTTGCAACGAGAAAACTCGCTTAGGGTGGGGAAACATCACTAAAAAATTAGACAAAATTGTTAACAAAACAATAATTTATTTTACGATTTTATTATAACAATGGATTGAGTTTACCGGTCGCGGGCTTCGCAACCACGCCGGTATAGGGTGTACATGAGTATCTGCTGATTCGCTTATGTGAGACATCCAAAAGCATTGAATTAATTAATATTACTTTCTCTTACCTATGTATATATGTAATATATATATAGAGAGAAAGTATTGGTTTCATGTCAAAAATTCGATGTCGAGATTTTGATGGATCTTCACGTTTTGAGGTCCCCTGAATCCAAAAAAGTGGTTTTCGCGACATGGTCTGTCTGTCTGTCTGTCTGTCTGTCTGTCTGTCTGTCTGTCTGTGTGTGTGTGTGTGTGTGTGTGTGTGCTGTGTGTGTTCAATTTTAAGCATGAAGGAATTGAGCTATGAGGCTGAAATTTTATATTTAAGTTAAACATCTCCCGGGACCGACAAAATAAGCTTTTAATCAAAATCGGCCAAAAAGTACTAGTACTTTACTGATGTACTTTTTCAGTTTTTTTTGATTTTCTCAAAATTCGCTCTAACGATTTTGATTAAAATTCAAAAATCAATTATTTATTAGATGCTCTTTCAAATGTATATTCTCGTTTTGCCCTCAAAATTGTTTGAAGCACACTTTACTCTTGTGCTTCATAGGAAAGATAGGAGAAATAAATGGTTGCCATGGTAACCGAATTTAAATCTTTTTCTTTTTATTAGATTAAAAATCAATTATTATTTAAACGCCCATTTTTTTTTTCGGAGAAAACATATCTCTCTCTCTCACAAAACTATCTTCTCTCTTTCTACGCGTTTTAAATTTTTCTACCTTATCTTCGCATTTGGCCAATGTTAATTTCCTATAGGGATTTGTATGTTAATTTCGATTCAAAAGGGGGTCCCCTTTGGAACTTTTTGCGCATTTAAAATTTTTTTTTCCAATTCTTATGAAATTTTGTATTTATTTACGAATCTATATTGTGTATAAAATGTCCAAATATGAGATTAAAATTTTGAAAAATAACCATAGTTTATTTGAAGCAGTCAACATTTAAAATGCAAGTTTGAAACTAAGGTGCTATGGGAAACTAAATATATCTCGACACAAAAAATCTGGTGTGACCAGCACAGTGCGCAACTTTCTCTTACCGAAGGGTAAGAGAAAGTTGTGTGCTGTGCGCCAGTCACACCAGATTTTTTTTATTTTATATTGCCAGATTATGCAGATTATGTTTAATTAGAAAATTTTTTATTGAGAGTTTATAGTTTTTATATGCGAATTTAGTTTAAGGTAATGGGAAAAGGGAAAAACATTGTCGAACTCATCTGTAGTAGATGCAGCATCCGGTGGGTCCAGGCTGGAACACGTCTGTCCTTGGTCAGCAGGATTGTTTCAGAGGCCCAACGGCCACGGTGAGGCGATTTGCGAGGACCCCGCATTTAATAATCACAAGCGCATCTTCCTCTGGATAATGGTCCAGGGAGATTTTAGGGAGAGCCACAGTACTGGGTGGATGCTTGGAGGAGGCAGAGCCTCATAATAAAACATTGAACAATGGGCCAAGATCTGGCACCTATGATGTGTATGGCTTGGCGTCCGGGAGGTGAATAATTTAAGAGAGCTCCCCGTGGGTTTGCATAGGCTTGTAGGGGGCCTCTTTGTTTACTCCACGGATTCGTCGAAAAAAAAAATTAATTAATTTAAATAATAATAAATTTGATATTTTCCCTTTATTGAAAATATTAAAATTAAATAAATTGAAATTATCGAATTTGAATTTAGGCATTTAGAAAAAAAAATTAAATATTCGCAAATAATAAATTTGCTGGTTCAGAGACTGGCATCATTTCATTCAATGCTTTTGTTTTAAAATATTAAATATAAATATACATGATATTAAATTAATTTAAAAAAACATTATTAAAAATTATCTCATTTAAAGAGAGTGAAGGGGGGTGGTCAAGGGATAAGCTCAAATGGCTATGACCATTATAATGTATAACATCGGACCATCAGGGGAGCTCTAGCGGGGGGAACAAATATTTTTTTCTTGAGTAGTGGGTGGGCAAAGTTGTGCGCTCGGCTTAGCCCGACCCTTTATTTTTTATATATTCAGAAACTAGACTTCCTCCCGAATAAAATGATATATAATATTGATATAAGATAAGGTGGCTGTAGATATCAGTTGATACAGGACAGAGGAGTTGGCAGCCAATTTTAGAGCCTCTATATTAAATAAAAACTCTCAATTCTGGATACGTTTCGGCTTTATTCTACTAAGGCCATCATCAGTCCCATTAGAGCTGGAAAGACATACATTAATATATAAAGATGACAGTTACAAAATACAAATAAAATATTTTATATAAAATATAAAAATCTCACAGTATTAATATATAGAGTTGTTATATTGGAATATTCTTTCTTTTTAACCTTTTTGACCGGATTATAGGATTTTCTTGTCTATAATAACAACGCAAATATGTTATATAAATATTTATTTCGGCTTCTCACCTCAGGCAATGTCCTAATAATAAGGGTCATTGATATAATCCCATCTTATTGAAAAATATATTTGTAAATTTAAGAAATATCTGATCAAATCAAATTGTTACTTATGCCCAATTGCACCGTCCAATTTAAGTATGACTTAAAAATAAGTATCAACAACATGGCAACGTTGTAAATTTTAGTGATATTCTGGTGATTTATTTTTAATTTAATATGTTTTTCTTTTTAAAAATCATAAACTAAATTAAATACATATTGTTTATAAATATTAATTTCAGAAAAATGAGAAAATCGGAAACAAAATATTAATTTTCATGATTTTTGATTAATTAATAACAATTTTATATATAAATATTAATAACGAGCTGCCACTCTATAACAGTGTTTTCAACCTGTGGGTGGGACCCCTAGGGGGGTGGCGAAGCCCTACACGGGGGGTAGGCGGCAAAAGGAAAAAGGCAATGTTCTACACTATAATAAAAACACAATTTCATGGAGAAGGGAAATAGGTACCAAAATAGAGAAAATCATATAACTTACATAGTCTTTTGATTTACAAACTTTTTGTCGGTCTATGAACCAAGGGATTCGCCAGAATTTTTCAACCTGTAAATTCAAAAAGATTGAAAAACACTGCTCTACTGATATAAGACTGCAAAATTTCGTTTAAAAATTCCAACGGGAAGTTGGTCAGAGCGTGACAGACGGATGGACCGACAGACCCTCCGCTAATATATACGTATATAATATAGATCATCCTCGAAAATATTGTTCATGTTTTTTATAAGAAAAATCTAAATCGAATCCAAAAAATGTATTATTATTAGTTAATTAATATTATATTATCAATATTGTTTTTTAACTTAAGTCATTGCTAAGCCCCCGAAATGGAGGGCTTAAATATTTGGGGGTTAAGTATAAAATTTAACACGCTTTCATTGTCATCCGTTGCTAACCACGTTCGTTGCTAAGATAACACGTTCTCTGATTGAAAATAAAATAATGTTTCAAGACCCAAATGGCGTGAATAAAGATGCCAGGACCCCCAAATATATATTTATTAATAAATAACAGTACCATTTAAGTCTTATATTATTAAATAAAAAATAAATCAGCAGAATATCACTAAAATTTACAACGTTGCCATGTTGTTGATACTTTATTTTAAGTTATACTTAAATTGTGCGGTGCGATTGGGCATTAATGCTTTTATCATTCAATACCTTTCTCTCTCTCCCTTTAATATTATTGTTGAATGTATAAATTACTTAAAGAAGATTGAGAAAAATTTGTATAAAAAAAAAAAAAAAACAGGATTGAAATGATCATATTAAATAAAGAATATATATAAATTTAAAAAAATATAACCCAACAAAGAGAGTATAACTTTTTAAGGTGTGTATTATCATCATTTCTTATATATTTTTTTTATAATTATGGAAAAAATTCAAATCATTTTATTTTTCTGATAAATTCTTTAAGAATAATTTAACATTTAAAAGTAGATTTTTTAATCTTTTTAGACAGAAAAAAAAATTTTAAATCTCAAGAAAAGAAAAGATGAAAAAAGTTTATTTCGTCTTCGTTACTTTATTTTTTTTAATATCATTTTGTTTATTAATTAAATTTTTTCATATTGTTTGAAATTTTACTTTAATATTAAGGGTTTTTAATGTAAATCTGATTAAGGGCCGGTTGCTTCACTTTCATTTAACTAACTATCCCTCGTATAAGCTAGTTGACTATGAGTTTTGAGTCTTTTCACATCTAGTTAAGCTAATAATATGATTAAATAAGAGCTCAGATCGTAATTAACTAGCTAATGCTTAAAGATTGGTACAAGACTTTCCAAAAGGGGTGAAATTATGAACACAAATCTTGTTTATATACTTTTTTTGGAAATTTTTATATTTTAGTTAATTTATTAGGTTTAATTAATTATTTTAATTTTTAAAAAGAATGTCTTTGCCAAGTTGCTAACTCCACAAATCTTTCCTTATCCCTCAGATAGCTAATTAATTAGATGTGAAAAAACTCATTTTTTTTAACTCGAAAGTTAGTTGTTGATGATTTTCTATAGATTGGATAAGTTTGCTAGTTGACTAGAAGTGAAGCAACTAACCCTAAGTAGAATAATAATAAGCAAGTATCAACGTTAAACGTCCTCAGGAATCGAACCCAGGATCGCCAACTTCTCGGGGTGCCTCCCTTTGCCAACGGGCTCTCGACCAAGAATTTTATTCCTGGGGGTCATGGGAGGTTTGGTCCACCAACAAATAAAGTTACTCCCAAAAAATTAATAAATACAGTTATCTCTATGACTATCCAAATCCGAAATATAATGATCTCGAAAATCTAACCAATGGTATAAAACAGGGGTCTCCAAACTACGGCCCGAGGGCCACATCCGGCCCGCGGACAGATTTTGTCCGGCCCGCGGAGAGCTAGCAAACTTGAAAACTTCTTTTAGAGAACATATTTTTTATAGCAAATTAAATTTAGTTTACTGAAGTATTCTAATTTTATGTTGAATAATTATTAATATGATATCTACATTGATATGGTCATGGGCTAACTACTCATAACATTGTTGTAGGCTTATTGTTATTGTTTTTGTGATAAGTTGAATAAGTTTCGGACTTTTTTTCATCAGTGGACTATTTCACTTTTAACCACCGGCAACAATGATAATATGGTTTTGGCCCTCGGAATTTACTGGAGTAATCAGTATGGCCCTAAGGCTGGAAAGTTTGGAGACCCCTGGTATAAAACGTCGATAATCATCAAAATCTCCAGGTCAAATTTTTTTCTAGTACAATACTTTCTCTAGTTCGTATATGAATAAGTAAAAAAGTTTTTTAACGCATTTTTATAAAAATTTACCAATCAATATCAGATATCCATAACTTTTCATGATTATGAATATCAGGCTGGGATGAGTAGAGTAAAGGGGTTGGAGAGTAATAACCAGCAAATTTATAGCTCCACCTGACGTCCTTTTATTTGGCAGATATTTCGATGCGTAGAACACACATCATCTTCAGTGCCGCGAGGATATAGTAGGTGGGCTTAGTCTATTTATATCAAATGCCTTAGGGGCGTTATACATAACGGAGGTGCCTTCTCTAAGCTGATGACCGCTCTGTGTCCATAGCAGGATTACAGCATGGACACAGAGCGGTCATCAGCTTAGAGAAGGCACCTCCGTTATGTATAACGCCCCTAAGGCATTTGATATAAATAGACTAAGCCCACCTACTATATCCTCGCGGCACTGAAGATGATGTGTGTTCTACGCATCGAAATATCTGCCAAATAAAAGGACGTCAGGTGGAGCTATAAATTTGCTGGTTATTACTCTCCAACCCCTTTTCATGATTATTTTCTTAACTTCTTTTCTATCACGATCTAATTCTAATTTAACTCGTCTTTTTAAATAGTCAGATTTTTAAATTGCAAAATAGTTCGCCGGAGGAGTTGTTTTGGAAAAGTTTCCCAAAAAAAAAACAAACTTTTAATCAAATTCTTATAAACCAAATTAAAAAAAAAACTTTTAGATTAAAATAATCTTGAAAGAAATAAAAAGACAAATATATTTTCCAATTTCATATTAGAATTAAATAAAAATATATTTCTATACGAATACAAGTGGAAAAGTTCACCCATATCATTGCAGTTAAGCAATTCCAAGAGCGGCGAAACCACGGGTGAGTGACCCTGAGGAATCAGAGCTCTGGTAACCATAAATAATTAATTATATATAATTGTCTAACCCTAAATGGCTCCAGAAGCCGAAGAGGGCAAGTAAAAAAAAAAAAAAAAAAAAAAAATTGAAAAGGAAATCTAGTTTCACTATTCTAAATTCCATACGTCTCATATTTTTTGATATAGTTCATTAACTTGCTTATTATATGAGAAAGTACATTCAATCTGACCTGTATATCTTTATTTAATTTTATATGTAAGTAACTAGGTGGTGTGTCTAAAGCAAGCCATTCGCTGACTTGATTGCGCAAGTAAAATTTCCACGGACATTTCCTGGCCAACAAATTTCACTTTTTGTGGGAGGGAAATCAACATGAATTGTGGCTTTAGTTTAGGCAGAGTAAATAAAATAACAACAACAAAGAAAGAAATAAAAACAACAACAACAACAAATAGATTTCTTATCAAAATTGTGTCTTTTCAAAAAAAAAAAAAAAAATCAAGATAAATATCCGGTAAGGAAATTCGCGCGTGCCCAATGTCAAAGGCATTACATACCTAAATATGTTTGACGCTTACACAATACACGGGAGAAAAATAAATTTGTTGAATGTCCTTGAAAAATGACTGTTTTTCTAAAGAAAAAAGATGAAATTAGTCCTAATGAAAGAGAATAGAATTAATGATACAGTCAACACGTAATAGAGCGTGTAAAAAAAAGACTAAAAATTATTTTTATATTCGATTTTATATATTTTTTAAAGTCTTAGGACATATAGACTTTTAAACGATACTTATAATAATTTTTTTCTTTAAATATTTTAAAGGGCCGACGTTTCGGTCTCGATAGTGGTCATCTTCAGGGCCCAATAAGTGTAAAAAAAAGTCATCAATTGAGAGTTCTTGGTAGATCTGATGAGCATCATTACATAGCAGCCTAGAGCAAAATATATATACTTTTTTGATACTTATTGGGCCCTTTGGATCTCTATCGAGATCCAAACATCGATCCAATAAAAATATTTAAATAAAAAAATTTGACTGTCAGTCTCTGCCTTTTGCAACCCTTCCTTGATACAACTCAACAGCCCCAACTACAATATTATAATCTTTGGAAGTTTAGTGTAAAGTAGCATTTAAGAGATTTGTCTCAAAGCAGAGCGTATATAGAAATTTTTTTCATCAGAGGGGCTCCACTCTTTTTTAAATATCTCCCTCCCTCACACAAAAAATATTTTTTAAAATGCCGGATATCTTGATCCTCGTGGGGCCCGGACCCTCTCAAAGACAATTTTTCCTTTTTTTTTTTAATTTTTCGCTGGTAACTCAATTCACTCCATTTTTTCCCTGTTGCCGAATATCGTTTGACTTTTTTAGTATACGAGTTGCATTGAAAAATTTCGGCCCTCCTTATATACGTCCCTGTTTCAAAGCTTCTTCCTGATATACCAACCCATAGAGGGGAGAGGAGATTATAGTTCTGACATCTCACCCCATTAAATATTTTGCCAATTCTATACCCAGTTTCGGTAGTATTTATCCCCAAATTTTTGATATAATACCTTCATCTTCTCTATGAGTTGACT